>JAUKNK010000065.1:1112500-1332500 GCA_030765055.1 Mantis religiosa | reverse complement strand
ACCTGAGTCCCAAAAAGATGTCACTGAAAATAAGTTACAGAAGGAAATACTTTCTGCTGAATCTAATCCAGTCTTGCTATCAGCCTTTCCAAAGGAATCAAGTAATAAAGACTTCTTCAAACCTTCAAAGAATGATGATTTGGTACGTAACCAGAAATCAATTATTCCATCTTTAATAACCAATGAAAATGGAGGCACTGGTGAGATTATTCTTGAAATGGATCTATTTCCAGTAGAAAATAAGATTTACCACTCAAATTTATTCCAAAAAATCCCTCTGCTACCATTTTTGTTCCACTCTAGACTTCCTGATACAACGGTTGCTCACGCATGGCAATCTTTTATCTACCCTACCACCACTCACATGCATCACTCTGCACCTTCTACAAAATTTTACTTCAGCGCTAATAGAGAACTCAATGATAATAACGCCAGGAAGATACTTAATTCTCTGAAGGCAGCTTCATTTGACGAAATGGAATATCAACCACTGGGAGAACATTTACTCAGTTCACCAATTGATTATGATCATTCAGCTGACATATATAGACATACTCCATACCACAATGGTGATGTGTCATATGGTGAGTATTTTACATATTATTGGAAATGTTGAGATTTACATATATTTATATGCAGAATATCCTATTTGCTTTTACTTTTTGCATAAATGCTTTGCTATAGAACATAGTATGAGGCTAAAACACAGTGTGCTAAAAGATAAACTACATCATTTCTTCTCTTGAATAGTGAGGTGTCTGAGACATCTAAAATAATTCAAAAACACAAAATTCCTCATTGTTACTTAGCATTTCAAACAAACTAGCTAATGAAATAGTTACAATTAAACATGTTGTTAAAATTGAAGCTAACTAAATATGACTTATTAAGTCACATTTTATTAAAACTTAAAGCTTCAATCACATCAACTATTAAAATCAGGAACATTTTCGGGACAGTTGCAGTCCTGATTTAGTGAATCAGCTATCCTTTACAGTATACCATTTGTGCTAAAGTCACAGAGAATGAATAAAACTTACGAAGATGTTCCCAGAAAATTATATATATTTCATTTGGCATGAATATATCTTAAATAATGGTATTTTAATCAAAATTGTTAAGTTATTATTTAAAAAATCAAATTTTTCAAAAAATGTCCATGTAAAGAGCAGTCTAGGGTATGGAGATTTTCTTTCATTTCATTTCATTTCTATTATGTAAATTTTGATATCTGTTGTTTTTCTTCAATATGCTCAGTGTATAGAAGAGGATTTGCATTGGAAACCCTCCTGTATAATGGTTTTCTGATTAACTGAACAACATTTCAAATTATGACTATGCTAAGCATTGTTTGCCTATTTATTTTTGTTCATTGAGTCCTACAATAAACAATGCTGTGGAACACTAAACACTTTATAGAGTATACAATGCTGTTAGCAAACTCAGTTGAAACATATGGCCATTATCGTTTATAATTTGTAATAATTGCAAAAAATATTGCGCCTAATGCAAAACATAAAGTGTAGGCTTAGTGAACCATCATCATGTAAGAATAAACCCTGAAATTAGATATGTGACATAATGTTACAATATTCTTGCCATCACATGGAGTTTGTATTTAACTACTTTCTTTCTGAAAAGGGGTTTCCTTGGAATATCCACTATTTTCTAGTAGCTACTACAACATTCATTGCAGAATGGTAATATTCCCTACAGTGGTTGTGGAGGTTTACAGAATTGTGAAAATAATCTATATACCCATGGTGATCTTGCCTAACTTATTGTGAAATTGTGTAATTATCTGCTAGACAGCTCAAATTTGTTTTATTGCAATTCAGTTTATAAGTCTGAAACCAACCAATGAACTGTTCA
Source organism: Mantis religiosa (assembly GCA_030765055.1). NCBI lineage: Eukaryota > Metazoa > Arthropoda > Insecta > Mantodea > Mantidae > Mantis > Mantis religiosa. The sequence goes on along the minus strand of JAUKNK010000065.1, from coordinate 1,330,628 downwards.
AAAGCCTTATTTTTCAGGTTGAATACAAATCAAAACAGTGCTTAGAAAGCATACTTTGGAACAAATATTGAGAAAATTTAAACTTTTTATCTAAGTCACACATGAAATCTGACTCAGCTACTCAGAGGTTATTTCCATTTCTGTGCATTTCTTCTATGTAAATGAGAATGATACATAAAAATCTTCAAAACATCTTCAATTTTTTGTCATTCATCTACAACATTGTATAGTGCTCATTGTTACATTGGGTAATTAATTAAATTTTTTTGAACACATTTAAAATAAATTCTTTGTGTTATTTTTGTGCTTGATTTATGAGTCACTATGTTTACACTCAACTTCACTTACTATGTTGTTATATAATTGAAACGTTTTCAAGATCATTTGATCTCATCCTCAGCTGTTTGGTGACTGAATGAACATTCTTCTTCCTCCACTACTATGGTGTTCCGATCCCTCTGCCATCTGGTGTTAGGGGCACTAAGTTTTAATACTTCATTTAATGCCGGAATTTCAAAAATTATAACTTTATCACAGTTTTTTTGTTATGAATATTTTTTCCCAAATATCCAATTCTATGGGTGTACTTAAAGATTTTAACAGTTTTATGTTATGGCCAATGTTGTAGTTTTCTATCCAAAAATGGTGTGACACTGCAGATTTTTCTGTTTGTTTCAACTAAGAGAAACTTGTTAACCAGGCAAAAATAACACCAGAGGAACATATAGTTTTAATACATAAAGTATTAAAACTTAGTGCCCCTAACACCAGATGGCAGAGGGATCGGAGCACCATAATCGTGGAAGAAGAAGAATGTTCATTTAGTCACCAAACAGCTGAGGATGAGATCAGATGATCTTGAAAATGTTTCAGTTACACAACAACATAGTAAGTGAAGTTGAGTGTAAACATAGTGACTCATAAATCAAACTCAAAAATGAAGCTACTTCACTGTTAATAATGCTTCGCCTTTTAATATTTCTTTGTGTCATGCTATGTTTTCAATGGTTGCAACTTATAAAATAGTTAAGTGACTGTAGTAAAATCCTACACTTCAGTTAACTTGTATAAATGTACTTTCTTGGTTATTTATTTCAGAGTAATTATTTATTATTATTTTTAAATAAATTAATAACATTATAAGGTTACACAGGAGGTTTTGATGGATAATCATGTTTAGAAAAATAAGTGGCAATGCACACACATAACATATGGTATTTGTAACAAACAGCTGCTTTCAACTTTTTCTTTAAGTTGATCCCATTATTATTTGAAGATAAAATTTTAAAGTAATGATTGAAGGTATCTTAGTCCAACACAATTTTGAAAAAAAAAAAAAAAAAAAAAAAAAAAAAAAAAAAAAAAAAAAAAAAAAAATCTAATGCATTGCATGATGGATTTTTCTACTCACTCTTCTATAATTCAGTTCTTACAAAAGCTTATTCTTCCATTTCTGTTAATCAAAATAAACTTTCATTATACATTTACATTTTTCATTATGTGATGGCTTTGAAATTCCATGCTCTGTGCATGACAGAAGAAAAATCAAACACTGATTTAGTTGCATGATCTTGAAGGAATTTAGTAACAGAGACCTCCAAATTAATTCATAGCACTGTATATAGTCAGTTTCGTACACGTGACAGTGTGAAAAACTGACTAAAAATAATGTTATGAACTGACTTAACTACTTGAAAAAGATGTATTTGAAAAGTCAAACACAAGGAATATCTCAGAAAACATTAATGCCAAAAAAAAATCTGTGACATAAACTGTATACTTTGACAAGATCTATAGGTTTTGCATAGCAACATTTTTTTTCTGCCTCTTAAAGTTTTCTAGTTTAGAATGAAGAAGAATGCACAGCCTATTCTCAGAAAATTCAGGATGTACATTTTGTTTGTCTTCTGAATATCTTAAACATATGATATTTTAATCAAAATTGTTTGCGCAGTGAACATTTTTCTATGTGCTGAACTTAAACTGCTAAGTTTCATTATTTAATAGACTTTTGTTTTTGAATTGTGTTGCAGGCACACAAAAATATTTTTTTTGAAAATGTATTTTTACTCAAAGGACCTCAAAACATGCATTTTCAGTAAAATCTCCATATCAAATTTTTGGATGGCATAAAATACTTCCTTCAACCTGTTCCTACTCTGCTTTGCAGAGTGCAAGACTCACATATATACATCAACAGTGCTCAAAGTCTACATATTTTGATGATGTTTATAACTCTATATGAATTCCATGGTTAATAAACTGAATTTAATTGTACATGATTGGAGGAATTTAGTAACAGTGACATAACAATTAATTGAAAAAACTATTTGTAGATAGTTTGGTTGAACGGAGGTTGATAACAGATACAACGGCTTCCAAAACTAGTCCTTCAATAATATAAAAATATAATAATAATTGATTTTACTGTCATTAAGCTATTACAGCAATAGCCATTGTCAGAAAACTATATACAATACAATATACAACAGTGATAAGGTAAAAGCAAGCTTAGCTAATTAAAATGCTTATTGTCACACAAAATGTAACCAATTTGAGTATAAATAGGTACATTCTCAATACAAATTGGCAAAATAAACTTAAAAATTTACTGGTAAAACATACAAAAATAAAGAAAATGGAACACAATATCATTGATAAAATGCAATAGTAATAATAATACCAAAACTGATAAAACATAACACAATTAATAACTAGTGAAAATAAAGTAAAATACATAAAAAATTAAAATTAATTAAGATTAGGTATTATTTTCGAAGTATTCTCAAGCAGAATAATAAGAGTTAGTAAGCACTCTGTTAAAAAGACTGTCTTTAAATCTGTTGTAAGGTAACTGGATTAAATCAGTTGGTTAAGCGTTATACAACTTTATACTCAATACTTCAAAGCTATTCTGCAATTTGGACAATCAGTGATGTGGTATTAAGTGACAAAGTGTTAAAAACTAACTACAAATAGTTTTTGCAATTAATTGAATTGAACTGAAATTGGAGAGGGAGTGTGGGCAAAGATAACACAAATTCTTGTGCTTCCTACTATAACATATATTACTATATCAACGTGGGGAGGGGAATTTCACCTTCTTGTTAACTATTTACTGGAAAGAACAGTTTCTGATCCCCAAAATGGACATATTTCTATAGCGTCTTGTATGTCAAAAAGTGGTATTTCAATGAGACAGTGTCATTACTTAAGACAATGCAACACTACTTTCAGCATGATGGCAGGTTGCCTCAATGTGAACTGTATTGCATGTTGCAAACAGACTCATGTGAGGCATATGTACTTTGCTCCTCGCTGGTAAGTAACCAAGTTGAAACAGCGTGCTCTATGTACTATATATAAGTAGTAGACAAATTAAAAACTACAAACCTCTTTTATGCAAAGTTTTGTGACTTATGACAACTTCTGTATACAAAAAATGTAAGAAATTTTAGCTAACCTAATTTATAAGTTTCAAAGCTCTGTAGAAAAACATTACAACTCCAAAAATCTGGATCTCCACAGATTCACTGACAACAAGAAACCAAGTAAATCTGAAATACCATTCCTCAGACCCCTGGTTGACTTGATATCGTTATAACCTTGTCAACAATCCACTACTTGTTCAAAATACTCAATTATGTTGCCACACCTTGCATGTAACCATTATATTTTCTTAATTTGAAGCTGTATCTATGTAAGCACACATTTTGATCAGAGCAAAGGGGATGCAAAAATAACATTTTATTTGAATAGCACAATATATTTAAAATTCAGAAAACTTTTAATTATTAGCAAAATGGGTTTTGCTTAGTTTCTGTATATTGTTCAGGTTCATTGGATTTTGGAGGTGTTCTTCATGGTGGGACTTCAATAAATAATTTGCAGAACAAATACATGCACAAGAATCCACGTTCTGTTGTACCATCAGTGGAGGCAGTGACAGAATTGGAAGTACTGATGAATCCCACTAAGAGACTACTCCGTAAGATGATGGTGCTTGAACCACCTGCATTGTTACATATTGAGCCTGTCATATGTCATCGTGCTTACAAACACCCGCAGACTCATATTGTATTTTGATATCTGGGCTCTCTTTGTATTAATTATATTCATTAGTTTGTAATTATGCATGTAATTTTTGATATTGTTGACATTTTATTCTGTTAATTTGTAATTAAAAATAAAGATATAATCCTGTTATGTTTAAAGGGTCTATTCTCACACAGTGCACTTTTTTCACCTTCTGTCAACATAAAATTGCACCAAGATAAAGAATTCACCATTGTTTAACAGCTTTCCAGGGCATTAAGATTGATCATTCAGACAAATATTTCTTGGTTCACTGTCCTCACAGTAATGAACTAGGAATTGTGGAAACGTAGAGTCAGACTGAAAAATTCAATGCCATAGCCGGGATTTGAACTACGGATCTTCTGGTTTCTGTCCAGTCGCACTACCATTGTGCTACTATGGCCAACGTGCCGATATGACATTAAATTCTCCAACTGACTCGTATATTCTCGGTAAACCACTTAGGAGTTCTCATAAACACATGAGACAACTACCTTAATGGCGACTTACTATATTGTAAGTACTTTAAGGTCCGGGCTTTATAGTTAACCACTATTAGGTCAATCAACTATAAAGCCTGGGCCTTAAAGTACTTACAATATAGTAAGTCAACATTAAGGTAGTTGTCTCATGTGTTTATGAGAACTCCTAAGTGGTTTACCGAGAAAATATGAGTCAGTTGGAGAATTTAATGTCATATTGGCACGTTGGCCATAGTAGCACAATGGTAGTGCGGCTGGACGGAAACCAGAAGATCCGTGGTTCAAATCCCGGCTATGGCATTGAACTTTTCAGTCTGACTCTACGTTTCCACAATTTAGCCTACACACGGCCAGTGTGAAAGAACAATTAATTTCCAATGAACTAGGAAATTCTTTTATGACAGAATTTGTAAATGCAAATTCAAAAAGCATTATAGAGGCATGCATTCAAATGAAATAAGAGATGCTCTGCATTAGTATTATTAAATTTTGTGTGTTACGTATTTTAATCTCAAAATAATCAACAGAAGGGATTCCATACACGAGGTTTCATTCAAATACTGTGGAAGTATATTATGATGGCAATTAAAAGATATAGTTTTACCAAGTAATGGTTTTCTATGAAGCCCATTTCTTCAAGTACCTTCTTATACTTGATTATAAAGTTACCATTGGCATATGGTTTTGTAAAAAAAAAAATTGAGAATGCCTTGTGGCTTACTGGAAAAAATACCAGTCAGTTAGGATATTAAATGTCCTACAGGTATGTGTCATAATTGCTTAGCATTAGCATGGTAAGCTGAAGATCTGTGGTTGAAATTTCAGTTTTCGCATGAAATTTTCAATCTGATTTTACCTTTCCAACTTTAGCCAGCACAAGGCATATTTGAAGGTGCAGTAATCAAATATATATTTTATCTTATTTTAATTTTTTGGGTTACAGAAACAGTGATGCTAAAATATATGCCCTGATTATCTTTTTTCTTCTAAGATTAAGGTTCCTAAAGAACATTATTCATGTTGAATAGTGACTGAAGGTATGAAATGAATGAGTAAATAGGGTCAGGGATTATCAAAAAAAATCAACCTGTGGTGCAATAGCCTTAGTAGGCCACGGCCTGCCAATTCAATTGCTGGCCTCACGTCTACATATGCAAGGTACAGGTGAGCGATCATCCAACCAATACGGGGTGGAGATGTGGTCAGCATCTTAGCAACCCCAGCCAGAAAGTTAGCTTACAGTTTACGCAATTACAGCCGCTACCTAGTGTAGCGCAGAGTGGGCACCCCTGGACAACTTCCATGGCAGGGAACCAATGTAGGATGCCTTAGCCCACTTAGCCACGGTGCAGGGTATCAGGGATTATAGGTACTGCAATTATTAAACTCATCATAAGGACTGAGGAAAAGCCTGAATTTAAGCCTTGTCCAGGCAGCTTGATCTAACCAGGTTTCAGCAGCGCTCACAGTATTGCCCATACTACATGGTGGCTATCAGTCAGTTACATGCATAAATTAATGTATATAAACACTGTCAAAGTAAAACTACATGATAACTGGAGCTACAAACCAAACGTTAAAAAAATAATCTTCTATGATTGAGTGAGAAAGCTCTATAATGACACTGAATCTCACATTTAAGAGATACTAATGTTAAAATCTATGTTATAATCAACTTGACTGGGCATCTCAAGGATTTTCCTAATTATACAGATGACTGCTGTATTGGCATACACTTTCTAAGATACACAAATCCAGGTAACATTGAAGCAACAATAAAACTTGAGTGGTATAGCAGGATACTCCATAGCTGACATGAAGAGAAATAAACAAATAGCATAGAAGACAATTTTAATACCTTTCTTTATATGAAAATTACAAAAATAACGAAACAAACCCCTGAATATGCTGTATATGATTGTGAAATTAAAGCAACAAGAAATAGGCACACACTAAGTAAATATTATATATATATATATATACAAGATGCTGATGTCTATATAGTAGGATGCTGTAACCACCCGTTGCTCCAACATTCACTGCCTAAGGCCTCTCATGGGGTATCTTTACCTATACACCCAAGACATTTATTTCTAACATCAGTCAAGACATTCATCTTTTATAGATATTGAGACATGCGTAACTAATATTTGTAAAACTTAACTGAATACGTTATATTTTATTTTATATATTAGATTTTTAGTAAAAATATCAATAGGCTGATACGAACATATTATAATGTAAATAAGTCAGTATTTAATGTATAGGTGTGTGTATATGTGTGTGTAATATTACATACAATTTTATAAAGAGAGAATGTTTCTATGTAGGGGAAAGTGCGCAAGGAGAGGATGCAGGAGGTATGGGATATTCAGTTTAGCAGGCAAAAGCACTTGAAATTGTTACCAAATTGATTAAAAAACTTAGCAATGCCTAACACTTCCCCTCTGAACAAATGGGCAATGTTAAGCCGTAGGTTGTTATGCCTTGTGAATTTATTTTAGTTAGTGTTTCTGAACATTTTATGCAACTTTTTATGAGTGCTTATATAAAATACTTAGGGACTATAAAAGTAACATAAGGATAAATAATATGTAGAGCTAAGGCTGCTGTGACATTTAAGGATAAAAATATAAGCTTGAGTTATTTGGTTAGAACTTTTCTGTGAGACACAGCAGGAGGGTTGTGGCATATAAATCCAGGAGGGACGGACACAATTTCAATAGATAATTTTGGATCCCATACATCCTGCATGTAGGTAAGTAAAAGTTTTAATGTCTTTTTCCCCTTCTCACAGTGAAATGGGTCACTTGTGCAGAAACAAAACTGTAAAAGTAAGAGAAACAGTTGTGGAAGTAAAAGCTGCATTAGCAGAAATTGAGCAGGCATAGCAATATAGGAAGTGGTAACTTTGTAGGGATTTTCTAAGTCATTTCTGCAGCATTATTAAGAGAAAAGAAAAAAATTCTTACCGCCATTAACCATTTCAAATTTTAGAGATATTTTTCATCAAAATAACTTGTAAAAGTTAATCAGGAAATGCTTTACCTACCAGTGTGCAGTAGCTATAAACAGTATTTCTAAGACCTGTCAGAAACGGCGTATGGATGGAAGAGAATAGCTCATTGATTTCATGGTAAGACATAAATATCTCTCTATAAGAAAACCAGAGAGCACTTATCAAAGCAACTTGCTTTAATCAGGCAAATTTGGATAGTTTCTATGCCAATTTCAGGAAGGCATACCAGCAGTTTGATTTCCTTCCACAAGACATGGAATATGGATGCTGTAACCACTGTGTATGTCCAGCCAAAGGTGATAAAAAGGTTCTAAGCAAGTGGAACAGATAGCCTAGGCAGAGAGGACAAAGCTAGTTACAATCTAGTTCTTCATAAATGCATTAGGAAACAATACCTCCAGCATTTGATTTTCCTTTGAAAACATTCAAACAACAAAAATGCAATGGCAGTTTAGGACTAGCACATTCCACTAGAAGGATGAAAAACAAAAATTTCCTGAAAGTTCTCACTTTATTTACCATGAAGTGGTCCAAAGAAGTCCAATTTTATGCTCTTAAATAACTTGAATCACATGTTAATGTTGATGTAATACAAGCAGCCAAGGAGAGTGGAGTTGTGCTTTTAATTCTCTCTCCACACTGCCCCCCTCCATAAACTTCAGCCCTTAGATGTGTCTGTGTATGGCCAGTTTAAAGTTAACAACAGTAAGGTCTGTCAAGATTTCATGACCAGACCTACCATATTCCATAGCCTATAATAAAGCTTTTAACACACAAAATGTAACTTCTGGCTTTGAGAAACTTGTCATATGCCCATTTAATACTCGGATATTCTAAGATATTGATATGATAGATCTCTTAAACAGAAATTCTTGTTACTGCTTCAAGTCTAACTATACCCTTATCAATTAAACAACGCATTTGAAAATTCTCTACATCTCACTCCAGACTCTCGTCATTCCTTAAATGCCTACACATCACTGTCTGTGTCAGCTATTCAGCTATTAGAACTCCTAACACTTAACTCTTAAATGCATGGTGTAGCAGATATGCAATATTAGGCTGTATTCAACTTATAAATGTTTTAGTCTGGTTTTTTGTTATCATAATATTGTACTGGCCTATATCAGTTACACACAGAAATTTTGAGCCTTTTGAATTGTAAATATTATATTATTTTTACAATTACATTGTAATATCTTCTTTTACTATAAAGAGGCAAAATTCAAACAACTGCAGTCAAATGGTACCCTGTCAACATCCATGCATGCCATACAACCAATTACTTTCTGTGGACCCTCCCTGTCCTTTACCACAGGCACATTTGATTTCAGTTGCCGAGATTCGAACCCATATTGTTAGGCTTTTAATGGATGGCCAGTCAATTATCTATAGCTTTAACGACCATGGCTATTCAAATCAATTGTGGTGAGACACCTCAGAAAGTGGTATCAAAACGGGTTTATGAATTACAGCAAGAATGCCATAAGAAGCAAAATAATTCATGCATTTAAGGGTTAAGACCTATAGCAAGTAAAAGACTGTTAACCAAAGGATGTGCGTCCCTACAGTAAAGCTGGCCTCTGTAGAAAAGCAGGAAAAGAAGAAAGCCAGGTGACAAGTACACCATATGAATTAATGGTAGAAGAAAAACATAACATAGAGGTAGCAAAAGAAGAAAGAAAGAAAAACAACATGTAAAAAGATTTCAATCAAAAGAAAGTAAAATGACAAAATCTGTCAAAAGAAAATAGAAGTAGAAAAAAGTAGTAAAGATAAATACATTGCTTCATGATTCCAAATTCTCTTCGGGTTGAAGTACATTAGATGAAAATTGTGATGAGGAGCAATCTATTGTAGAAGGCTGTCATGTTGTAAAAAAAACGTGGTGAAAAAACTGTCATTACTCAAAATTATGTTTGTCAAATATAAAAGTTAAGAAAGTGGCTACAAAGTTAGATATTTTGATTTCAGTATGAGTTAATCTTTTATTTACAGTACTATCAAAAAGGATCAAAACAAAATTTTTTCAAACACACAGGCAACTTACCATTGTATCCATTGTATTCACAGCACTTGTATTTATAGCCCAAAATGTAGAGGAAGAAGTTTTCAGTAAATTAAACTGTTTATCATCCTACTTAAATGAAAACATAAGTGACACAGACTTCAAAGCACAGTACTTCTTGTTGTTTCAGAAATTAAAATTAAGAAAAAAGCAGACAAGGCAGACAGTGTCCTTAGCTCTATGGTTGCCTGTCCTCAGAATTTGTCTGCTCAAAGTATTTGTCACTATTCCTGTCTCAACTGAAAGTTCTGAGAGGTCATTTTCAGTAATGAAACAACTTAAAACTTATCTGAAGGAAAAAATTGGAGATGAGCATTTATCCAACCTTACTTTGTTATTAGGTCCGAAGACATCAATTCAGAGGAGATACTAGATATAATGGGAAGACAAAACAGACATATCAATTTGGTGCTGTAGATTGTGAATAACTGTGTATAAGTGTTGTTAAATATTATCTAAATATACTACAACTATTATAAGGTTCTCTAAGTTCTTGGACATGAAATAATGGTGATATGAACACTGAGAATTATCTTTTTTAAGATTAAATATCCTTTTATCAAGTAGGTCATATCAGATGAATGAAATGGATGAAATGATGCTCAACTCAGCCTGGGGCCTGTAGATCTATGAGTTACCTGGCATTCATCTTTCAGGATAAGTGAAAACCCAGGGATTTGAGTGGATTGGATTGGATTACGGTGTGGATGGGACTCGACACAGAGTTCCAGTTGATGGTCTATTGCACCTATGCCCCAAGTGGGGCATTTCCAAGAGGAAGAATGAGGCGAGAGGAGACAGAGGTCAGCACAACCAACAGTTCATCCGACTGCAGTATGGAAACAGCCCCACCAGACTGGAGACAGTCCTACCGGAGGAGGAAGTTCTACTCAGAGCATATCATCCTGTCATTCACCGCCAAGACAACCGCCAACACTTTTACTCTGAAAGAGAACACAGCTGAGAGATGATGTAAATGAAGATGAAATGGAGGGACAGGAAATTTGGGGAACGTGATTAACCTGCCCAGCATTTGCCTGGTGACCCCGGAAAACCCCATGGACCAGCTAAGTCTACCATGGGAATCAAACCCAGGGTCCCTGAGTGAGGGTCACAGACAACACTGCCTGAGCCATCCTGCTTGGTGTGAAGCCCAGGGAAAAAACCTTATCCAAGTAACTCTCCCTCACTAAGATTCGAACTCATGACTCTAATTAATTCTTGTATGCTGCTATTTTTCTTGCCAGCTAGATAACTATTACTTTATAGTTATTTGATATCCTTATTAATTGATAGACTATAGACTGGTCAACATACTGATTTGCTGAAGCTTGTATTTATATTTGAGGCATACATTCTTGAAATTTAAAATTTGTATGGTATTTGCCCAAGTCTAAAATATTAACACCAGCAAAGTAAAAGTTTCACAGGCAGGTGGCATATAATGCATATGTTTGCTTTTATACTTATCAGTTGTTTTATTATTAACTGTTATATTGTAATTGTGTTTATAATTATGTTCTATATCTTCTATGTTCTGCAGCTATATTTCTATAAGTTTCTGTTAGTTTAAAATATTTATCTAAATTATATATGTTCCCTGCAGAAGCAGAAATATGACAATTGAATTTAAGGCATTTTCTTTTCAGGAAAAAAGGTTATGAACCCTTTAATACTTGATGACATTAACAATTTCAGTAACAGTACAAAACGATTAGACAAAATGTATTTCACATTCATTAAATTTCTGTGTCAAGTTAAGTGCACCTTGAGGAAAACCTTGTTTAAAGTATAAAAAATATGAAGATCAGGACAAGGAAAATAAGCATTAAAATTTAATATAGATATACATTAATGCTTTTGCCTTAAATACAGGTACCATAATTTTGAAAAGTGGTATTTAAGTAAAAGCATCTCATGTATTGAAAACAAACTTCTATAAATACCAATCTTTATAGTTAGAGTCAACATGAAAAATTTAATGCCATGGCTGGGATTTGAACCACGGATCTCCTGGTTTCCGTCCAGTTGCTCTAACCTTTGAGCTACCATGGCCAACGTGCCGTCCTGACATTAAATTCTCCATTTGACTCGTATATTTCCCCGTTAAACCACTAGGGCCTCTCGCATTCGAGATACACTGTTTGTGGCGACTTACTATCGTAAGTACTTTGATTCAAACGGTGTATCTCGAATGTGAGAGCCCCTAGTGGTTTACTGGGGAAATATATGATTTAAATGGAGAATTTAATGTCAGGACCGCACGTTGGCCATGGTAGCTCAAGGGTTAGAGCAACTGGACGGAAACCAGGAGATCTGTGGTTCAAATCCTGGCCATGGCATTGAATTTTTCATGTTGACTCTATCAAAAACCTTAGCCTATATATGGCTAGTGTGGAGAAATGATTAATTTCCATCAATTAACTAAAATAACAAGAGTTAAAGGATGAAGCCTGGGACTCAATTACTTACGATAGTAAGTCGCCACAAACGGTGTATCTCGAATACAAGAGCCCCTAGTGGTTTACCGAGGAAATATACGAGTCAAATGGAGAATTTAATGTCAGGACAGCACGTTGGCTATGGTAGCTCAAGGGTTAGAGCAACTGGACGACACCAGGGGATCCGTGGTTCAAATCCCGGCCATGGCATTAAATTTTTCATGTTGACTATCAAAAACTTTAGCCTATATATAGCTAGTGTGGAAAAACGATTAATTTCCATCAATTAACTACCAATCTTTATTTTTAACTATTTTCAGTAATCCATCTAATGAGCGGGATGCCTCCTCCCCATGCTAGAAATGGATTTCTGAATTTATGCTTTATAACAGATATTTCATTCCAAGCAATATATCGGGTGAGTAAAAAGTATGGAACAATGCCTGTAACCCCACATTGCAACTCTAAGTGATATTTTTTAGAAAAGCTGTAAGGTATAAACATGCCCTCACATTAATATGTTTACAAATAAAGTGTACGATTTTTTTTTTTAAAGACAAAATTTATTTTTTCTGCACTCTTCCAGTTTTCAAGTCTCAGAACGTACAAACAAATACTGTTTCAAACCACAATTTAAATTTATTAGAACCTTACTGCATGTGTACTGAGCAAAGCAAAATGTATCATTACTTCAAATTGAATAGGTTTTGAATTAAACAATACAATAGCCTACTTCAATATGTGGCTTTGGATTGAACAAATACAGAAAAAAGCTAAGCTAATAAGGGCAACAATGCTTACTTCATTGCAAAATCTTCTTGAAATTAGTCATGGCACAACTTACAGAAAGACAACGAATTAGAATACAATGATGCTCAGATATAGGAGGAGGACCCAAGAAGATGTTTGTGTCTTGTTTAATGAATTGTATCCAGAAGAAGGATTACTCATTCTATGGTTAGCAAAATGTTGATAAAATCAATGAAAGTGGAAAAAAAATATGTGAGTTACAGATGCTGTTAAAGCTCTTGATGTTTTATTATTAGTGGAAGAAAACCCACATTTATCTAGTCGCCAGCACATTACGGAAGGTAGGTAGTGAATTACCTAAATCATAAATTTCCAGGAAGATGGATTGGCAGGTAATACTGAATGGCCACCAAGATCTCCTGACCTGAACCACTTAGACTTTTTCTTATGGGGATATTTGAAGTGGAGTGTTTACAAGGACTGACCAAGACATATTGAAGAGTTAAAGTGAAGAATTGACCAAGAAATGCAGCAGATCAGGTGAACAATGTTGCTGGAAATATTAACTAATTTCAAAGACAGACTTTGGCATTTTTTGGCAGTTGAAGTTTGCTTTGACTATTGGAAATGGAGAAATTGATGACTGTTGACAAATCATGGTGGTACTTCCTCACACCTGAAAAGAAAGTCAAATCTATGGAATGGAAACATCCTGGGAGTCTCCAGCACAAGAAATCTCTTGCTGCTCTATATGAAGTTAAGCAGATAATCTCCATTTTATGGAACACTTGCATCATTCTGCCATTTCACAAGGAATAGCAGCGGATAATATAATTTATATGCAGGATTCAGCAACAGCGATGAGGAAAATGATCAAAACTAGTGCTACCGAGTACAACAGTGCATGGTGTCACACCAATAATGCCATAGCTGCAAAGCTGACATCTCCAGGCTTCATTGTTGTGACACTCCTACTATTTTCACAGGATCTTGCTCCATCTGCTAATGCTTTATTTGACAACATGAAGGACAGCTGCAAGGTTTGGCAATAATGAGAAGGCCGCTCTCCATGAATGGGTATATAATATGCCCAGGAAATGGTTCCATGATGCAATACTGAAGTAGCCACAAAGGTAGCAACAGTGTATTAATGACAGTGAGGAGTAAACAGAGAGATCCTATTCAGATTGAATCACATTCATTAATAAATAAGGTACGGAAGCTACTATAGTAAATCATTTTCAAATACCCTCATATTTTGCCACACATTAGTGGTAATCTGTGTTCCAAGTGTTCCTATCCTAAACAAATCATTATACCTGTTCATTTGATAATATTATTTGTGGAATACTGTAATTAAAATAAATATTCCTATAGTAAAAGAAAGTGAAGTTTCAAATTATTTATCATTTTAATGATGACGATGATGATAAGTGCTAATTCAACGTTTGCATTAGTGATATTACTTTTTGAAATAGATAACTCCTCTTTTTATGTAAAAATGGTCTTAAAAAGCAGTTCTCTATGGCTTGTAGAGTTTTTCTCCCCCTTTTTTTCAGTTTTGTATCAAAGAGTTGATATGTTATTACATTTCAGAGCTGTTTATGTTGACATTGAACCGTTTGTAATTACAAAATTTGGGCTTTGATAATTATCACTGGACATTACAATTATATAACATACTTTACGATGTAAAAATTGTCTATTATTGAACTTAAATGACAGAATTTGCATTTATACTTACTTTCTTAAAAACAGCTTTGATACTGTGTGGAACATAAACCAACAACTACTGTTGGCATGTGGGATAAGATGTTCACTCATCTGTTACTATGGTTATTGGCTGAGATATATATAATTGTGTATGGCATTGGCTCTATGAGCTTGGAGTTTGTGCATGGTCAACAAGTGAGTCTGGAAGAAATAGTGCCAGTGTAGATATTTAGGAAGTTGAATGGAAAAAGGAAAAAGAAATATAGCTATAATTACAAAAAATATTTCTTAACTGTAGTCCACTTCAATTAGCTTCTCTGTAATTTTCCTATCTGTGATTAAATATTAACATCAGAACTTCAATTAACTTTTATAATGGAATGGATGAAGTGACAACCAAAAATGATGGATAATCCATCTTACTTAATATAAAAAGTAAGTTTAATAGACAATTCCACAAGAAATAGCTTACTTAACACCTAAATCTTGTTACACTTCTTGTATGTTTAGAAAAATAACAATAAAAATGCCTCAAGTGGCATGAATTGCAGTAAGAGATATCAATAACGGACTTTTGCTCCACAAAATCAATACAGTGTGCATGCTTACTCATATGTTTTTTTTTTTTTTTTTTTTTTTTTTTTTTTTTTTTTTTTTTTTGTCAATGTTGTAGGTACATAACATTATGTTCACTACTATAGTCTGACTGAATGACCACTTCATCATAGAAACTAAAACTTAAGTAGTACAAATTGAAGGTAACAGAATTACCTCTTGACTAGAGTAAATGTTCATTCTGTATTCAATTTGTATCATTGTTGCAATTAAATAGAATTTGATTCCATTATTTTTAAAGTGCACTTTGCTTGAGAATATTTGGATAACTGAAGCTATCTATTGACAAACAAGCTCATACAGGCAAATATATTTCCAGGATACACCACATGTTTTTTTCATGCATAACTAACATTGGCAAAATTTAAAATAAAGTTGAAAATACAGTCGAATGATGAATAATAAATTTCATGAGTGACAATCTGCAATACTGAAATAATTGTGAACATTCCTGACACTAGAATTAAAACTTTAATAGCTACTAAGAAATTATTTTAGAGTGTAGTTGAAACCCATGACGAAAATAGCATTTTATTACTGTTTTCTGAAAATAATCTGTACTAAAAAGAGAAAATTTAATTGAAAAAAATATTTGTAGTCAGTTTTTAACACTTTGTCACTTACATTTTGATATTTTTGTATGATATTATTATCAATAATATAAAAATGTAAGTAAAGTGTTGAAACTGACTACAAATGGTTCTTTTTAAATTAATTTTTTTGTCACTGTTACTAAATTCGTTCAATCACGCATAAGAGAAAATGTATTTGTTTCTGTGCATATGTATGTGTGTATGTGTGTGTGTTGTGTGCATGTGTATGTGTGAGCCATGGATAGTCTCAAAAGCCACTCAGAATCCCTATTCTTTATGACAGACATTGGCAATAAAATACATTCTAATTTACAACTCTTGGATAATACAGAAGACGTACACTGTCAAAACAGAGTATATGATACATGCTTGTGTAGTCATTTTACATGTTAAAGCAATAAATGATCAAACACATGTTGAATTCTTTCCATTCACGTAAGGTGCAAAATTAATGAAATGGTATGTTACCTACAGTGTTTTATTCATTCTGCCAAAGCAGCATATCATACAAAGGAATAATGAAATAAAACTATTAATGTTGCTTCTCTGTACGAGAAACAAATTTGGTATGAAACATGTATTCAATTTTAGTTCCGTAATGAAAAAATTGATTAGTTGATTATTTCATCATAAAATAGCTTCTTAGCACCTGTACGCTTTGCTTTTCTAAGTTCTCAAGTGTCATAAAACTATAAAACTACTGCTACTCTTGCTACAAAGAAGCACATCTTTTGCTTATCAGTATCACTAAGAACCAAATAATTCAGTACCATTAGTGAGAGTTTATTGCAACTTAAAGCTCTAGGTTACTTTACATGGAAAAGTCATTTTACTGATTCATTGCTTCATCATGTGCCATGCTATCATGCAACAATGCAACAAAGCAAATGTCTGGACATTCAGAAAGACAATAATATATATAAAATATTATTTGAATAGGTCATATGTTGCAACATAGATGTTTACAAAAAATATAATAACAGTAATAGTGAATCAGAAAATATTAAAAAAAGAAATCATATGGGATAAAATCGAAAGAGTGACCAGGACTGCAAAGTAAGCAGAATTAGTTGCTACATATGGTTCACCGTTAGTACACTATGCAACAGGCATAGTGCAAACATTCTTTTTGGAGGTAAAGTTAGGATCATGAGTTCCTTGGGGTTAATGTCCAGTGACCAAGAACAGAATTTACAAATAGCAATGAAAGAGTACAAAACAATGGCTTCCCTTATAAGGATCCTGAATAGCATATTTTCTCTATTGTGGTTATCTGTAGTAAGTAGAGGAAATACCCAAAAATTTAATATTGATATTCCAATGGAAATACATATTTTAAGACTCCAAACAAAATGCATTTTTAGAAAATGTATGTGTGTGAACAGCATAATGCAAAAATTGGTTAAACACCTAACTTTGTATGTTAAGTAATTTTTTGTAACCTTCAAAGATGACATGATATTTAAGAAAACCTTAGCCCTCTGAAATAACCTTTACATGGAAAAACACTGTTATATGCTGTTTTCTCAAAATTGGTTTACAATTTTCATTAAATCCCATTATAAGTTGTTAAAATGATCAATAAGATGCTTATCTTGAACTTTTTGGAAATTGCCTGTGCAATGCTCTTCATTTTCAATGACCTTTGTGTGATTGGTAAACCTTAAGAAATAGAAAACAGATTACTTCAAAACAGTTGATCTTGTTAAGGTAAAAAAATTATGTCTAGTAACATTTTTTGTGGCATTAATCACCTCTGAGGTATTTCTTGTCAGTTAGAATTTGCAAATAGTTTACTCTTTCTTCAACAGTTAATATTTATTCTTTTTGCTTTCTCTATTGTGTTCACAGTATAAAGAAAGGGTCTTGCATTCCGACCAAAAAGTCAATATCGAGATTTCACTGGAAATAGATGTTTCAGAACCCTCTGAATCTCCTCTGCCGAAGCATATTTATTTTCTCTTCTGCTTGTAAATTTCAGTAAGAAGAGGAAGTATTTATTTCAATAAAAAAATCAGTGTAACTTATTAACATATTTCAGAAATACATCTGTTGAAATCCCCTAGGGGGAAAAATATATTTAACACCAAACCTGGTATAAGGGTTCAGTATCTTCCAAATGCAACATAAAAGTTTTCAAAAAGATCTTCCCTTGACAGACTACCCTTTATATTGAAAGGTTTTCAAACAATTTTATTTTCTCAAAAGTGACTCCAATGATTGTCATTTTCAAAATGCCATCATGTTTAAGATATTTGCATGACAATATATCTCTTGAATTTTCTGAGAATAGAGATAGAAGTTCTTTATCAGCTTATAGACTTAGTCATAAGTTTGAAGCCTCGTCAGAAAAAAAAAATGACAGTTTTATTTACAATTCATAAGTTCTATACAAACATTTCTCAATTAAGAATCTTTTAAGATTACTCTGGAAATGGTTACCACTCAATGTTTTTATTTCCTTTGGTAGCTTATTATAAAGAATTTTGCATATTATGAGGGGATCCTTTTCTGTAGCTTTTTTATTTATATAATTTCTATAGAAATAATTTTATTTTTCTTGTACTATAGTTGTGACATTCTTTCATTTGAATTAAGTTTTTACATACTACAAACATAATAACTTTATACACATACAAAGAAACAATGGTTAGTATCCCAGCATTCACAAAAATCTCCTTGCCTGACACTCTACTATTTAGAGTAACAAGGGGTAAGAGTCCTAACAGGGCAAAAGTTCAAATGCTGAAATGTTGGTCTTGGGATTTTATGTTGGAAAACACTTTTGTATTAGTGAAGGCGTCTAATGGCTGCTGTTCAGCTCATGTAGTTTCATTGCTCCTGTAATAACACGGTTTCAACAATGAAGCATGTTGTATTTTTAAACCATTTGATTTAATTTTTGAGCTTACGGGAAATGTGCTTCCTTCCTCATACATATGTAAGAGAAATTAATTTTATGTGGCTTTAAAGTATGGAATATAAGCTTCAAATTGCAGTGGTTGCCAGTGGACCTCATGATGGCAGCATAACTCAGATCATGAAATTCGAGCACTCGGGATAAAAGTCAGCCTGCAGCCTGGGGCAAGAGTCCGGAGCTGCATGAGAAGGATTATTTGAAAATTTTCACTATTGAGAAAGCTGTGAGAGCTTTTGATACCTTGTGGAATAATGCCCCTCGACAGACTCAAGTTCAGTGGTGAGGATTTTCTGCATACATAGGTAACAGACCAGAATCCAGCTGCTGAGAATGATCCATAGGAACAAAATAACTAATGTCCTGGAAGAGCAGCTAGCAGTACCATCAACTTCTGGGCACAGTAATTTGATAGAACACTCTCCACAGCATGATAGGAATGCAGAAGCCAACACTCCTTATCATTCCCCGTCCGATCTTGTACCTGCTCCTAAACTGCAAGTACACATGAAAGAATGTCCAGAGGCAAAAGATCAGGAATTCTCACATCATCTCCACACAAGAAGACTCTTGAAACAGCAAGAAAAATCCCAACAGCCGCTAAAAAAACTTTCTTTCCCTTTAAATAGCCAGAAAGGGAAATCTGCCAGTACGAGTAAAGTAACTGAACCAGCTTCTAGTGAAATTGTGATATGTCCTGGGTGTGAACTTGCAAATGAAGATCCCCTACTGAAGACTGGATACAGTGTCACTCCTGTAAAGGGTGGTGGCAGAGTACTGTTCGGCATATGAGGGAGGACACTTTGTTGGTGATGTGTTAGTTTTCATCCCTCAATGACGAAAGGATTCTGCATTTCAGTGGACTACATAATCTGAAAGCTTTATATTTTCTTTTTCTTTCTTTTTTGTGTTTTGTATTGTTTCTACAAGGATGAAAGTGTTCAACAAATCTATCTGATTTGTTTAAAGACTAAAGTAAATTAAACAAACAAATTTTAGTTGACAGTTTACTAGTGCCCATTAATTCCAGAAAGTCAATTTGCTAGCTTATTTTTTTTTTTTTTTTTTCAAACTAAGACTGATCATTATTTGTGTTAACATTTTTCGTATTTGTCAAAATATTGTTCTGTTTTGCTCAGAGTGTGATTTCTCAATCTATTAAAGTAGTTTCTTAATCACTGTCTTGTTATGTTGTAATTTCATGCTCTCTACTATACTGGGACTTTTGTCCCATATAAACAAAATTTTTGCCCCATGCTAAGGGTAAAAGTCAGAACATAATACACTTTAATTACAGCTAATTACACCTATTAATGCATTACATAAATGTTTTGCCCTCTTGGAGAATAAATACCTAGCATATCACAGAGTAAAAACCAGAAGTATCTGTCATTTATAGGGAGAGCAATAGACGTATATCCGAAAACTATAGACTCTTACCACTTGTTACTCTACATTACACATTTCTTCTGCAATAACAGCATTCTGTTTACACTTGTTATTCCTGAGCCCTCCAAAACTCAATTCCATATTGAAGTTGAGGGTAGATTATACCATAATATACTATTTCTGATAGGAGTTACTTAAATATTTATCAAACATCTAAGTACATTTTAAGTTAATTGATGGAAATTAATCATTTCTCCACACTAGCCTTATATAGGCTAAGATATTTGATGGATAGAGTCAACATGAAAAATTCAATGCCATGGCCGGGATTTGAACCATGGATCTCCTGGTTTCCGTCCAGTTGCTCTTAACCTTTGAGCTACCATGGCCAACGTGCCTTCCTGACATTAAATTCTCCAGTTGACTTGTATATGTCCCCGGTAGACCACTAGGGGCTCTCGCATTCAAGATACACTATTTGTGGCGACTTACTATTGTAAGTACTTAAGTCCCAGGCTTCATCATTTAATTCTTATTATTTTTAGTTAATTGATGGAAATTAATCATTTCTCCACACTAGCCTTATATAGGCTAAGATATTTGATGGATAGAGTCAACATGAAAAATTCAATGCCTTGGCCGGGATTTGAACCACGGATCTCCTGGTTTCCGTCCAGTCACTCTTAACCTTTGAGCTACCATGGCCAACGTGCCATCCTGACCGCACGTCCCTGATGAGTTCAGGGGACCAGAAGGTCACAAATCTCTACTAACAATTATGTTCTAAAACACACTTTCAATTATTCTCATTGAAATACTGCCATATAAGTTGTTACAGAGTGTTGTTAAAAAAAGGCAAAATCATACTCCCTGTCTGTTAATTCTCTAAAAGAGGGGAAAGAGGGGGCAAAATTGCATTCACGTATGTCCACTGCTGACTCAACAAAAATTGGCCCTATAACTCATTCTCTGCTAATGGCCTACCATACACCAATATTTTCATTATGAAGGAATACTTTATGAACAATATTCAGTATCTCAGATACCCAAAAACGATTATTTTGTGTATACACATATCTATGAAGATAGAATCAAGCCTCAACCATAAAAAATATCTCTGTAGTAACATTAAACAAATTATTCGGACAAACCCATACATCCTGGAAGAATTAAAACAAAATATCCACAAAGAAATTATCAGAATTTCACAATATTAACTGGATAAGCTGGTAACTAAAGCCTTTAAATGCATTTTTAAACATGTTGTATGATTTTATCAACACCTTTCTATAATAGCAGCAGTCAGTGATGAGCGTCGAGGCTGCAGACAGATTGCATAGCCAGTTCGTAGGTTTATAACTTTCTTCTTATTTCAGACATACATAACTATATGTACAGAGAGGTTAGGGTTAAAAAATTAAGATTCTTGAAGGTACTTCTACAACTATCTATTCTTGCTTTTTTATGATTTTTACTGCTGTTTTTCATAACAGAATTTTTCAGAATAGGTTTTGCCCCCTGTTCCCCATAAAATAATCTCATAGTTCAGGTGTGCATTGATAAACACATAATATACTTGCATTATACTTTTTTAAATCATGATTTGTATTATTTGGTTTAGAATGTAGCAACTGCTGTTTATTTTCTTTGAGATTTTTTCAATGTGTTTGTCCCATTTTCAGTTTCCATCATGATCAACCCTAAAAAGTTTGTTTTCAATATTTTAATTTATTTTATATATTGACTATGATGTTTCTTTGCAATTTGTTGTTCAGGCTAATCAGCATTCATTCTGTTTTAATTATATTTAGTGGCATTCCTAGTACTGTTAAATGGATATTTACTTTTTCTAAGACATATGCTTTGCTCTGCACCTCTCTTTCTGTAGTGCCAATTATAATTATTATAGTGTCATGGGTGTATCCAATTGCTAGTCCTGCTTTTTGTGTATTTTTAAGTAATGAATTTATATCTAGGATGAATAATAAGGCTCCAGTTTTGAGCCTTGTATATTTAAATAATGATTGAATTTTTGTCAGTTTTCCTTCAACTTTGTGCATTATTTCTACACACTGCTTCCTTTTTGTTAAGTAGGATAGATGCAATTTACTCAACCCCATATTTTTCTAATTTTTTAATAACTTTTTCTATATCTACAGTCATAAGATTTTGACAGGTCCAGAAAGATTGCTATCATCAGTTTACTGTGTAGTGCCATGACAATATATCATTTCCTTTACAAATAGCATGTATGGTTGATTTCTTTTTTAGAAAGCCATATTGAGTCTCCTTTACGATGTTGAATTTAGTACAGTATTTCTGGAGCTGTTCTAAGAATATGCCTTCCAAAAAATGTTTGAAAATCTTGAGCTTAAGGATATTGGTTGATAATTTTCTATAATTTGCTTGGAGCACTTCCATTTATAGATTGGTCTTACTCCTATGTGTTTTAATTTATTTGTAAATATGCCTCGTAAAATTTTCATTTATTACACGTCTGAGGATTTTTACAATGTCATACTTGCAATATTTTATCATTTCAGTTGAGTAGTCAGGCACATCACTGGAGGGCATGTTTTACAAAAAAGGTTTTTACATTTGTTTATCTGTCATAAAGATCCTTTAAAATTATTAATAATTTTAACAACTGCAATTTCTTACACCAGTTACATACAGTTTTTTCATTTGTTGTATAGGCTTTAATTTTCACAATAAAATTCCCATACTTGTCACAGTATTTACATAGTATTTGTTAAAGGACCCCCCCCCCCCCATGCAACACTGAGGCAGTTAGTCTTTTAATTAAATGGATGGGATAGCAGGCAGATCCTATAAAATTTGTTCGTTCTGACAAAAATAGAAGGTATGGTCATTATACTTAATTTCCTTATATTTGTATTTGTATTTATTTCTCATCTTTCTTCTACATACAATTTCATTGATACATTGACATTTGTAACATTTCTTTCATACAATAACAAAATGACTTATTCACATCTAACATACCCTTCCTACCTGCTTGCCTCGAGTCTCGGTCTCAATACACATAACCCCTAGTTAATTTCCTTATAAAGATGATAAAAGTTACTGAAGAGGTAGAGTACAATAAAATCAATAGGAGAAAATAAATTCTAATCTGAAGAGTGGCCTATAACTTAAATTTCCCTAATATTAGTTGGCAATATGCTGTATACCTATTTTTATGAGTGAGCAACAGTGTCATTCTCTTTCTGTTCTACTGAGACAACACACATTAGAACCATGATTGTGGAAAGATTTAAATGTACATGACAAAAATAAGAAAATGAAGGAAACAAACAGTAATGAAACACAAAGCAAATTCCTCTTTGATATGAAGCTGACTCAGCTCTTACAACAGCAAACTCTCACAAGGAAATTCATTTTGTTTGCTGGATCAGCATGCAGAGACAATGACTGCACAACATTATGTAGGTAGCACGCAATGTGACGAAAAAGCTGTTTGAAAAACATGGAAAACATTCTGCCTAATATAATCTGCTGCTTTCTGAAAATCAACTTAATACTGTACTCTGTAAATGCTGCCTTATTTATAGACAGTTTATTTGGCCCTGATATTTCCAAAGCTGATAGTAGGATGTACTGGTCAACACAAGGTTCCTATGGTCCTTTCATTATTCCAATAGCTATACTTTTTATAATAATGTACTGATTTAGCCATGAAAAAACTTTGAGACTGAAAATCTAGTGTTACACTCAAGCCCTTTAACTGCTCTTCTATAAATATTCTTACAAATGCTTACTCTTGCACTTCTTGTTAATTGAGATAAGCTTACATTACACATTAACATTGGTTGTAGGTATGCTAAAGTGGCAATCAGATATTTCAAAAGTGGATGTGGTGGCTTTGAAATCCCATGTTCTTTTCATGAACTTCATAAAAAGAATAGCAACCTAAAATTTGAAAAAGATACAAGTATATGAATTTCTAAACAAATAACAAATAATATCTCAGAAATGGTTAATACAACAAAAATCCCGCCTCGGTAGCATAGATGGTAACATGTCTGTCTCACGTTAAAGAGGTCCAGAGTTCAAATTAGAGTGAGTTTGCCTGGATAACATTTTCTGGGGTTTTTCCTTATCTTGAAAGACGAATGGTTGTTAACTCTAAGCTCTATGGACCCTGGGTTCATTTGAGCATTATTTTGAACATTTCATTCATTGTCCAAAATGAAATCAAATGTGTAGTGTTTAATGTCTGCTTTTACTACATACAACACCACAGGTGGTAATGATACATGAGATGAAGAGGGAGGCGCCGGTGGAATGAAATGGAGGGGGAAAGCCAAATATCCTGGAGAAAACCTACCCCAGTGCTGTGTTGTCCACCACAAATCTCACTTTGCAGTCGTCTTTGATCAAACCCAGGCCACATTGGTGACAGTCGAATGGTCTAACCACTCAGCCATGGCACGGTCACATCACCCGATATGACTTAATGTTAGAGGACATAAATTAAAAGAAAATAATACAAAAAATATTTAATTGGTTGTAAATTCTGTGTCTTAAGAACTTCTATATTTATTGCAAAATAAGATTTTCTATGTGTATTGCGGTTTACCAATTATACAAATTCCATTTATGATGAGGAGGACTTCATAAGCTATTTCCAGAAAATTAAAGATGTATACTTTATTTTTTATGAGAATATCTTACACATATTGTGTTTTTATCAAAATCATTAGAACTATTTTTGAGAGAATTGAAAATAACAATTTTCCATGTTATTCCATCCTACAGGATGGAAGGATTTTCTTTAAAATATCTATGTTGCATCCTTGGAAGAAGCCTATTTTAAGTACCAAGTTTAGTATTTAATTAATACTTAACTGAATTTTCATTCTGAGTTATGCCACATGCACAGAGGTACATACTCTGCTTCATAACCAAAATAACCTGAAGAACATAGCAGGATATGGGAAAGAAAATATCCATGTGTTAGCAGAGTTCCTAGCTGAAGCAGGGAAAAAGTTTATTGAACACAAGTTTCTTATCCCTACAGAGTCAATAAATATTAGTAAGCATTAATTTGTATTTGAAAGCTAAACAAGACCGTAAACATATGTGTTCTTAACATTTTGTGTCTTATGTTCTTATATTTAGTAGAGTTTTCAAGAAATAATCCTAAAAATCATACATTTTAACAAGTTCAAGGTACTCTTATATAATTTTTTCAATTTAAAATAAATTATATCCATCAAAGAAGAATCAAAACTTTGCCACAAACAGGATGACCACAGAAGCTGAGTGAGGGAATGCAGAGACTACTGATATTCATCCTGAAATAAGGGCACCAAAACTAGTGATCAAACTGTGTCTGGTCACTAGTAAAGAGGTGTACCAGAAACAGAAAGGTTATCAGGAAGGAAGGCTACAATGGAAGAGCGGCCAGTAAAGAAACCCAATGTAAATAAAAAATAATGTAAATAACTTACATAACAAAGGGGTTGCAGTTTGCTAAAGAATTCTGCAGAATAAATCAAGAATGTTGAAGTGATGTCATTTCTGTTGATGAAAGTCTCATTTACGTATTTGATGCAGAAAGGAGGGTGTGTGTTTGGTGTAAGCCCAATAGAAAGCTGGCTTGAAGGAATTCATTCACTACAGGAAAAAAAAAGGTGGCAATATAATAGTATGGGGGTGTATACACACAGGTGGAGTGGGAATTTGCTTTTCATCGTCAAGGTTAAACAGCAGTACCTCAACATTCTCAGGGAAAATCTTCACCAAAATGCAGAGGAATGAGTAATATAATCCACATTTAAATTATATCACAATAATAGTGCGAAGCACGAGGCAAATGTCAGAGAATGGCTGTTATATAGCTGCCCAAAAGTAATACATCAGCCTTCATAGAGTCCAGATCTTAGCCCAAATGAGAATTTATGGAATTAACTGAATAAAGTAATCAGAAAATATCCCATACCCTCCAAAGATTACTTCAAGAAAAAAGTGTTAGAGGAATAGGTAGAACTTGAGCTTGTCGATATGGGTAAAATCATTTTGAATGTTGACTGAATATTTCTTGACAACAGCAATGTAGCGCTTGTCTTTTTAGTTGTTGCTGTAAAGGGCATGTATTTATTTATGTATATTTTTAATTTAAGCTTAATGCTGTATTTTGAGAAATAAAAATTTGAGTTTGAGGTGAACTTTGACGAATATATCGAGATTTAACTGTATTGGAACACCACAGTGAAGTGAAATAATTATTAATTTATAGATGAGTCGTATTTATTACACATCTGCTTCACTTACATACCTATTTTGAGGACATGTTTCGCAAATCATCGTTTTTGTTATTCATTTGTTATTCATTTGACGAATATGATTATCTGTACATGAGTAGGGTTTCACCATTGTGTAATATGATAGGATAGCTTCACATTTATGAGAGTCTTCATCACTTTTAATGGTAGCTTTTGTATTCATTTGTGAAGATATTTTTATCTAGGCAAACTAGTCATTTCTATAAGATTTGCTGCTTTAATTTTCTTTAACTTTTAACTCATTTTTTATATAAGGCCCAATACCAGTACACCTGAGACAGTTTAAAAAGTCATAATTCAAAGAAATAAATTAAAAATGCAATTATGTGTCTCAGTTAAGCTGCAAATAAATAAAATTCATTTAAGACTTAAAAGGTAGATTCAAATTTGAATACCCAGTGGGGAATCAAAGCTCAGTCTTTCACAAGAGAAATTAATGAATTTTATCAAACATACTGTATAGAGTTAAAGGGTACATTTTTAGTTAATGTTTTCATCTTTTGTGTAGAATCTCAGCGAATTTATCCTTGTTTGAAAGGCAAGTTGACAAGCACAGAGAGTACAACCACACTACGCCAATATCAGGTGGTTTTCTGTTTCCTCATAGATTCTATAACAAAACCTGTAAGCCACGGTCTTATGAACGTATGTCACAACTCAAAATTCTGCTTTTTCTACTCATGTGTTCACAGCAGAAATCAGGAAAATCCTATAGCTTTATGTTCGCTGTTTCTGATACGCCTCCTATACCGGTGTCTTCTGCATTAGTGATTTTACAAAGAAGTCTGAGTCTGCTAATAGATATACAATTCTTTTGTTTTGTTCTTGATACCATTATTTGTTAAGCTTTTCATGTAGATTCATTCTTCTGCAACTGATCTCTATAGCCCTAACTTTTAAGTGTGATTGTCATTCCATTTGTCCATTTTTTTTACCTTTCCAATAAAATTATGTAGATGTATGTTATGTTGTAGATAAATATTTGTAGAAATTGTTTCATTACATATTTTCTTGTAGGTACAAAAGGAATAAGAGAATAAGCAGTAGTCAAAACTTTTAAGACCTGGTCGCTAGATGACTGGCTTTGAAAATCTGTTCTCTTTGCACAAACACAAGAAAGAAGGAAAGAAGGAAAGAAAAAAGAAATAAAGAAAGAAATAAAGAACAGCAATTAGCAACTGGAAAAATTATAAAATATTTGCAAAATCAAACAAATATTAAAGAATTTCTCAGAAATGCTTAACACCACAAAACGTTAATAATTGACATAATTGTTTGCTTCAACAAGATCTTCGTTTTTAGCATATAGTATGATTTTTAGGTGCAATTCGCTCGGGATCGATTCCACCCCCGTGGAGTACGGATTTTATGTCCCGGGTATAGGACCGCAGCACACTCAGCATCGTGAGAAAATTAAGGAGCTACAATAGGTAGCGATCCCTGGTCTAGAAAGCCAACTTTCCGGCTGGGGTTACCGAGATGCTGATCTTTAAAAATGTCTTAGAATACAGAAGATTACATATATTTCATTTTATTTATCCTGAAAATAGCTAAAACATATCTCATTTTAATAAAAATTGTTCGAGAGTTCAAAAATATTCCAAGTAAAATGTAATATGGGTGGGAAGACTTTCTTTAAAATCATGTCGCATCTTTGGAAGATAAACTTAAATTTCAAGTTTGACATTTATGTGACGTTTCGTTTTCGATTTATCCTGTTGACACACACACACACACACACACACACACACACACACACACACACACACACACACACACACACACACACACACACACACACGTGCGCGGGAGGATGTTTCTAAAAGGCATTCTTTTTATAGAGGGATCTCAAAATATATCGAATTTCTCGCCGGAACAGAGTATTTCCTCCATTTAATATAAATAGGTAGTACAAAAGTCCTGCGCCGTTGCGAAGTGGGCTAGAGCGTTGTGCTTTGGTTCTCTGCGCCCGGAATACACCCGGGATCGATCCCACCATACTGATTCTGATTGTAAGTCCCGGGTATAGGACCGGTGCCCACTCAGCGTCGTGAGAAAATTGAGGAGCTAAGCTAGGTAGCGAACCCAGGTCTAGAAAGTCAACTTTCCGGCTAGAAGGGCCGTGATGCTGACCACATCTACTCCACGATTCGGTTGGATGATCGCCCACCTCTGCCTTGTGTATGTGGGCGGGGGTGGCAGTTGGGTTGGTGCTCTGGGCTATTATGCCATGGGTTACATTTACCTAGTAGAGAAAGTAAAAACGAATGACTTCCCATTCAAACATAATAAGGGGTATCTCGGAAACGGAACTCCACAAAAAAAGAATTATTTTGCATAATTTTTGTTCCTAAATCAGATCTACATTCTTTGTAATAGTAAGATTGTCTCTCTTGTGGATTACCTGTTTTGGAGAAGATGTTTAAAAATGAAGAGGATTTCAGAGAGTATTGACATAAAATTCCAAGATACACATTTTACTTGTCATAAAATATTTTTAATCATGTAGCATTTTGATAAAATTCTAAGAGCCATTTTTGAGAAGATTTAAATGTTTGAAACATTTTTCCTTGTAAAGGTTACTTTGAAATGTAAGGGGGCACTTTCTTTGAAAATATTCCTCGGAAAATGCTGCACTTCAATAAAAAGTTTAGTATTTAACAGACTTTTTTTTTTTTCGTAGATAACTGTTCACAGACACACCGAACGCTTTATATTCACATGGCTTTCTCTATTCGTTTTTTTTTTTTTTTTACAAACTATTCTTACAAAAATTTATTCTGGCATCTAATACTTTATATTAGTTGAGATAAACGTTTGCAGAAATTATTTTAATACTTATTATTTCACCGGAAAGACCTACATGTCTGAAACTCCCGGAATACAAAAATACCATTTTATAAAAACGTATGTTGGTGTGCACGTTCATATGTGGTCTGTGAACAGCAGAACCCGACAGTGAAAAATAAATAAAATCTAAATATCGCATCCTGGCACATAGGTTCCCACACTGAGACACAAATTCAAACCTTAACAATTACTTTATAATAACAAATATTTAATTTTAATTCATACATAATTTGTTGGATAAAATGTCTACTACAATAACTAAAAATAAATATTAACATATAAAAAAGAACATTTAGATATTAAGTAATGGTCCGAAGTATTAGAGAATAAGTATAGCTGAAGGAAACTAGTCACCTAAGCAACTGGCAACCAGCTATTTACACCCAAAGTACACGTAGCCAGTACACTCTACCTCTGAACTGAGTGGTTAGACAGCTCAACTCTCACCAAGGCGGCCCGGGTTCGATCCCAGGCCATCGCATGTGAGATTTCTGGTGGTGGACAACAAGGTGCTAGAACGGGTTTTCTCCGGAATCTCCGGTTTTCCCTGCCATCTCATTCCACCGGTGCTCCATCAGCAGTGTCACCGCCTGCGGTACCGCATGTAGTAGGTAAAAGCGGGCGTTAAACACTATACATTTCATTTCATTTCATTTCTACCTCTAGCAATCATTATTTAAATAATTACATGTTCAATTATTTCCATTATAAATTTATATTTATACTTTAATAATTCACAACTCTGCATTTTATGTATTAGTCTTATCTGTAATTTCAGTGTAGTTTATATAAACAGCATTCATTTAAAGCTATTAATCATGCAGATCTTTATTTCATTTATCTATATCTATTCAACAATATCAATTCGGTTAAATATCACACTTAGGTTTTTGTTGTTGTAAGTTACGTCCTCCAACTTTAAGTCATATCGGACGATGAATGCAATGGGTGAAATGATGCTCAAATGAGCCAAGGGTCCATAAAGCTTAGAGTTACCCGACATTCGTCTTTCAGGACAAGGGAAAACCCCAGAAAAAACCTTATCCAGGTAACTCACCCCGACCTAGATTCGAACTCGGGACCTCTTGAACGTGAGGCAGACATGCTACCACCACGCTACCAAGGTGGGCTTCGTATTTAAGTTCAGGATCTTCCAAAGTTGCAAAGCATACCTATTTTCAAAAACATACCCCCTGCCACATTACTCTTTGCATAGAATATTTTTTCAAAAGTTATAATTTTCTCAGAAATGGATGTAACGATTTTGGTTAAATTACCAAAAGGTTAAGATAGCTTCATTAGAAATAAAATGCATATCTTGAATTTTTGGGAATAGCCTCCTAAGTCCTCCACATTCTGCATAATTTTGTATAACTGGTAAACCATAAGAGATAGGCGCAATCTTACCTACAGCGTACAAATTATATCAAATAATGCTTTTTCTTTTCCCTTTTTCTTTCTATTAGCCAAGCAAAGGCAACGAAATGTAATGAAATGTGTAGTGTTTAACGCCCGCTTTTACTACATACGGCACCGCAGGCGATAACACTGATGATACATGAGATGAAGATGGAGCACCGGTGGAATCAGATGGTGCGGAAACCGGAGAACCCGGAGAAAACCCGCCACAGCGCCGTGTTGTCCACCACAAATCTCACTTTGCGGTCGCCTGGGATCGTACCCGGGCCGCCTTGGTGAGACCAAGCGGTCTAACCACTGAGCCACGGCGCTGCCGCAAAGGCAACGGATTTGTAAAACCATCCCATAGTGAACCGTTGTTTAAGATTTTAATATGGTTTAAAGCCCATTGTATTGCCGTAATACTGTTATGTATTTATTTTAAAATTAGTCTAACATTGCAATTAAGGTGTTCAAAGCAGTAGAGCGGAACCAACTCTCCTAGCACAAGATTTGCTCCATGTGGAGAAGATATTCCTGATGTTTCTGATTGGTTAAGCGGGATAGCCCAGGGGTTTCGTCTGTGACCCGCATTCGGGAGGCCCGGGTTTGATTCGCGTGGCCGGCCTACCTGACCCATGGGTTTTTCGGGTGTTTTCCCGGGTCGCTAGGCAAATTCCCCAATTTCCTGTCCCTCCATTTCATCTCCATTATCACTTCACGTCATCTCTCCTCTGGGGTCTCTTTAGGGTAGACGTGTCTCGGAGCTGCATGGCAAGATGATATGCTCTGAGTAAACTACTTCCTCTTCCGGTAGGTCGGTTGCCGGTCTCCGAACCGACTGCTGAGACCGTCTCCGCACCACAGTACGGGGGAATGTCCGTTGTCCTGGCCTGCCGGGGGAGGTTTCTATTAAGTAAAATGTAGGGAGCCTGCCCTATGCACTGTAGTGGCTCCTTAGGACGGCCGCCCTCTGTCTCCTCTCACCTTATCCTGCCTCCTGAGGATGTCGGGGCATAAGGTACAATAGATCAAAACTGGTCACAGTGCCGAATCCCCTCCGAAAAAAATAAAAGAAGTTGGATATGCATTGATTCCTGCTGGGTAGAAAAGAGCTAGCAACAAACTCTACTCTAGCCAATGAAGGATGTGACAGGTGGAAGGGGTGTTCGTGGTGGCGATGTCTGATAAGAAAACTGTAATGTCAAGGGCAAATAAAACATACATGTACCACAAATATTCCGTATAAGTAAATAGAGAGGCTAATGAAACTAATAACAAGCATGTAACGATAATAACTGATCTGTATTTGGCAACATCACAGAGTTGAGCAACGCAAAACAATTTTATAATCGAAATTCAGCGTTTGTGTATTGCTTTTTAGCGTTAAGTAATGCATTGGAGGAGTTAGCTCTTTTACGTGTCATTTGAGAAGAATCCTGTGGAGGGACATGCAAGTTCTTCTGATGGCAATAACAGTGATGTTAGCCGGAGCTGAGGAATCTGCCATTTTGTCTACTTTTAAATTGCCAAAAAAGCAGGACATGGTACTACATTTTCCCATAAAAACGTCATTGCAGGTATGTCTGGCAGCTTTCAAGTTGTCATTACTTGAAAATTTAGCTTCTGTACGCTTTAGACATAAGAAATGATAATTAAACACAAACGTTGCGTGTATTTCTCATGATTTATCTGCAAACTTCTACAAATTATTTATAAACCTATTTTTTTCATCTATTTTCTGTCGTTGTAATGAAGTATTAGAACGTTTCAATACTCATTTTGTTGCAGCTAAAATAAGCTCAAGAAAGGGCCAAGATTTGTTTAAGCGGAAGGCATGTGCTAACCTTCCCTATTAGAGTGGTTAAGTCTTTTTTCATATTCATTTCTTTTGCTTCGGTTTTGTTCTTTTTTCTTTCTTGTTTTCTCTTTTTTCCCTTCCCCCCCTTTTTTTAAGTTTAGTCATTCTATTTCTTAGTCAACGCCCATTTATAGGCACAAATAGGCAATGTTTTGGGAACTGGTAATATTCCTCATTTGCATATATTTTTAAATACTCCTGTATCCCTTCGATGGCCATATGGGTTTTTCCTAAAGCCCTCCCTCCACAAAAAAGATACTCCTGTGCCCTTGGAGCTAAGTATGTACGACCAAGGCAGTTGTAGACCCTGGCAGCTGTGGGAAGCATCATTTCCCGTACAGTTTTATATTACTATAGCCATTTTTCACACTTGAGCTATAAAGGTGAAAATTATAAAATGTTCGATTATTCTCTACGTTCTGTACCACGTGCATAAGGTAGAGAAGGCATTGCATTACATTTCACTGAAAATTCTTTACAGAATTATACTACAAATACTCGTGTTTCGTGTGTCCATGCTTCTGTGAACAGCATAGCTCAAAAATTGGGATAAATGCCAAACTTGGTATTTAAATTCAATATCTTAAAATAATTCGACAGGAAGAGTTCCAAGAAAATTCCTCTACTACAAAGTACAGTTTGCATGGAAAAATTTTCCATTTTTTCATAGTTCTAAGGAATTTGATTAAAATATAATTTAAGGTATTTTTATGAAAAGTAAAATGTATATCTTGAGTAACTTCCGAGGTCTTCTTCATTCTTAGACTTTTGCATAACTGGTAAACCACAAGAGATAGACAAAATCTTGCTACGTAACAAATGTGAGTGATTGTGTGTGTGTGTGTGTGTGTGTGTGTGTGTGTGTGTGTGTGTGTGTGTGTGTGTGTGTGTGTGTGTGTGTGTGTGTGTGTGTGTGTGTGTGTGTGTGTGTGTGTGTGTGTGTGTGTGTGTCTAATTCTCAGGAATTGACAACCAAATCAATCTCCTTCTAGTCTCCCAGTATTTGGTGACAGATACGTCTCCAAAGCTTGGCATGATACTAGATGTTCCGTATTCATAATTTCTTCTTTGGTACACAGTACATAGTGTGGTGACGTTGAAAGTCCAATCCTATAAAGATGGCTATTGATAGTCATGTCCATTTATGAGACGAAAGATAGCAACATCTGATTTTCTTGGTAGTTTTGGAATGATTTTAGGGCTGTGTGTAATTTGTAGCCCTTTTGAGTTATTTCCTTGTGTTATTTTATTTATATAGCTTTTATTTATTTTCCTTTTAACAATGCGTTTGATTAATTCATAAGGAAATTTTATAATAGTTCTTTTGTTTAATTTTGGTTCCATTCTTTGTTAAAAAGTTTGCTTTTACATTTCCATCTACTCCATAATGAGATGGAATCCATTGTAATACAATTTTTCCCTAGTTCACCAATTTGTTGACTGCTGTTTTGGATTTCTTTAATTTTTTTTTTCCAGTTTAGGGAGTGTTACTATTGCTTGTATAGCAGCCTTTGTGTCTAAAAGAATATCCACATTTTTGCACTGATGTAGCCGAGGAAATACGTTTTGCAGTGATAAATAAACCGCTTCTATTTCTTTATCAAAATGTGTGGTACTTCTTCCAACATTTCTATAAAAGGAAAAGAACTGGCATAAACCACCTTCTCCAGTTCCAACATTGGTATCAGAGAGGGAACCAACTGTATAATATGTCCATTCTTGAGTTGGATATTCTTAATCTACATTTGATTTTATATTTATATTGTTATTTACATAACAAATTGTAGGTCTCGTTAAAGCATACAGAGTTTCCACAAAAGAACTCCGGGGTTTTGAGGTTAAACACTTTTATTAAATCAGCATCTTAGTTTAATGTGTTATACATGAATTTAAAGGTAATATTGTCAAGATTTTATTACAGTTTAGTACATTTCAATGTGGGCCCCATTAGTAAAAGCGCACACATCCAAACAAAATTCTACCTCTTGCCAGGTCTTGGTCAGCATGTCTGGGTGCATTAGTCCGCACCAAACGTTCACTTGAACGTTCAATGAACTCACGAGGCGGCTGTGAACCCTCGAATTCTGCGGATGTGTCAGTTCACAGTACCGTCTGCATGAAATGCTGTCTCATCGGTAAAAGTCACATTGTTTACAAAATCGTTATTTTCGTCGATTTTGAAATATACTATATTGTAATAAACTCTTTAGAATATTACCTTTAAATTATGTATAACATATTGAACTAAGATTTTTATTTAATAAAAATATTCAACTTCAAAATCCCGGAGAGCTTTAGCAGAAATCCTGTATGTCCAATGCGTGTCTGTTGTATTCCCTAATTTCCCTTGTAGCTACAAAGAAATATAAAATAAGAGTCTATGAAAATGTTTATCTCGATTAAATGAAGGAGTTAAAAGAATAGCCTTTGTAACAGTTTATATACCCTTTGACAAAACAAATGAGCAGACTCTGGAAGCATATATTTTTCTAAGTCCACATCGTTTCAACGGCCGGTTTACAATGGTGTCACGGAACGCGTTTATTTAGCTTCGTCCTACTGAATCCTGTAATTAATAATAATAATAATAATAATAATAATAATAATAATAATAATAATAATAATAATAATAATAATAATAATAATAATAATAATAATAATAATAATAATAATAATAATAATAATAATAATAATAATAATAATAATAATAATAATAATAATAATAATAATAATAATAATAATAATAATAATAATAATAATAATAATAATAATAATAATAATAATAATAATAATAATAATAATAATAATAATAATAATAATAATAATAATAATAATAATAATAATAATAATAATAATAATAATAATAATAATAATAATAATAATAATAATAATAATAATAATAATAATAATAATAATAATAATAATAATAATAATAATAATAATAATAATAATAATAATAATAATAATAATAATAATAATAATAATAATAATAATAATAATAATAATAATGTTTACACAGTGTGTATTACTTCCTAGGTTTCGTGCATATTCACATGGGAAATACTTCCTTTTTAAGCGCACTGTAACGTTTGTAAAAACTTTAATCTCATAACTGAGTCTCAGTTACCGAACGTGCACTGACAGCCGAGCGGTTATGAACAACTCTATAGGAGTTAGACCTACCAATCCCGAACACCATTTTGATTTTTTGTTGTAGAATTACGAAATGTGCATTACGCACATTTTGATATAACTTCCAATTGCTAAGGTTTTCTTGATTTTATAACATTCGTGCTCACACATAAAAACTGAAACACTCTACTCTGTTTCTAAACTGAAATAAATGTTTTATTCCTATATTTAAAATCAAATAACATGGAAATTAACTTAGTTTCGGGCGTGCAAATCCTCTGCTTCTATTACTGCCCTCATTCTACGGGGCATGGATGAGACCAAATGCCTGGTGAAATTTTCACGAGAGGATACTTCGCTTTATATGCCAGCACCATTCATAACAGTTGAATAAGCCCGAGTGTTTACACAACCAATATTAAGGCAATTTTCTAATAACATTACATTTATTTTGAAAACAACAAGTATATATTATTTGCGTTGTTATAAATGAATGTGTTTAAAATATTATTTAACCTCTGCTAGAAAAACATAATGCATCGCTATCAAAGTAACAATAATAAAAAGAAACACGCACATCGAGGATTCGACCTATGTTGGTCCACTTATGAGACACATGCGTTTTACCACTTGGATGTCATGCATAAGGCCAATTCGGGCAGCATCTCCTTAACGCAAAGCTTTGAAATGAAGCCAGAGTGGTATCTAGCCGCGTGTAAGCCAATATATGGAAAGATAGAATCCGACTGAAAACTTCAATGCCATAGCTGGGATTCAAATCACTGAACTTTTCAGTCTGACTCTACCTTTCCAAAGCGTATATTGTGAACGCAGCGTCAGCGAATGCTTCCGTAATTTTTTGAATCGAACTTTGTTTCTGGTAGCTGACCATTTTTTTTTTTTTTTTTTTTTTTTTTTTTTGTCAAGGGGTGTATCAGAGTAGAGAATATCATGTGAGTACAACTCATCAGGTTGTCTAATTGTACAATACACATATTCTACAGACACCTGTGAATAATTTTGGCCAAACCTTTCTCACGATCAGACGTGCTAGCTTAGCGATATATTAGGTCACTCTGCTCTATGACCGGCCCATTTCCTTTTTCTATGTGTACGCTTTATCAGTGCTACTCTTTATATTTCACTTTTTGTTTTAAATAAATAATTTGTTTATTAGCGCTGCTGTCAATTGCCAGAATCATATCAGCACCATCGGTGTGCCAGAATTTCGTCCCGCAGTGATCTTTTACATGCCAGCTGTCACTTTACCTACACTTAAAATCCATCGATCTGGGCCGGATTTGAACCAACGACCTACGGATTACTTTGCTCTGATTTATATATAAATTTGAACACATAATCTCTAATGTATTATCTAAAGTATGATTTTATGACTGCTTTATTTCTTGGCTCACTAATAAGTATTTAAGTATATTGAAAAAGAATAATTTTAATATCAGTTTAATGAGAACAAATATCCATTTATTTATAACTAATACCAACTTCAATTAAATACATTTACTGTACTAATGTATAAAAAAGTCATTAGCATACTTCTGTAACAAATATTAATGCACAAGGCACTTTTAAAAATGTGCAGTTTTTTGTTAGTTAAAATATAATGCCATCTCAGCAAGTATTTTAGATAGAGCCTTTAGCATTTTCACAGTCCTTTCTTCATTTACTCATTTAAGTGTATCAATTTTCAAGCAAATAGATTTAAAATTAAAAATAAAAGTAAGAAAATTCAGTCCCAATGGCCCTTAAATTGTGCAATTTGTGACCTGTTCATAGTTTAAGAAAACAAAACTGAAATACATGCTATTATGGTGTGCTCAGTGTCAGAGTGATTGGACTTGGACTTTTTTTTTTTAATTTACACCCTCCAACGTGAAGTCATATTGAACGGTGAATGAAATGGGCGAAATGATGCTCAAATGAGTGAGTGTGTAGTGTTTTAGGGCCCGTCGATAGCGAGGTTTCGTCTTTCAGGCCAAGGGACACCCCCGAAAAAATCTTTATCCAGGTAACTTGCCCTGGCCGAGATTCGAGCTCGGTAATTCTTGAACGTGAGGCAGGCACGCTACCGAGGCGGGCAAATTTGCTTCTTTTCTAACCAGCACAGGATGAGCCGAGTTTCAGAAATAACCTAACTTTAGTAATAAATACAATATTAAAAGAAAGCACAATAAGCTCTAAGTATAGGCAGGTGGTGTTTTGCAGTGCCACTGTATCCCTCTGCGGACGCCTGTAGGAGCTTAAAATTGCCGGAGGCTGATTTTACTTGTTTAATATTTTCAGGGAACATCAGGGTTGGAGGGCATGTATCAACCAGAAGAGTATGGGGATTACGAGGACAGCAGACGACACAAGAGATGTTTATTAATGCTAGCCCTACACAGAAACTTCAACCGCCCGCTGCATTGGCATTACATGAGGCATGAGAACCGAGCACCCTATCACTGGCGAAGACACACTCAAGTATGACTCCGGCAATGGTAGGTACTTCCAATACTCCGGAGATGGATCTGCTGTAGCGTATGAAACTTGAAATGTCCTGTATTGGCCTTGGGTTTTTCATGGTTTTCTCTGACCTAGGTGAACGCTGCGATGATTCCTCACTTACTAAAGATTCCTTTCCATTATCTCCTGTTTATTCGGTTCTCAACTTCCGGTATGGTTCTAGATTTCATGGCGTATTGTGGCACTGGACAGCTGGCGCGGGTGCTTGCTCAAAGAAAACAGTACTCCCTGTGAACACTAGCGGGCTGCTTGGTAGAAGGGTTGTTCACCTCCTCTAGGCAACTCCAGCAATGAGACTGGAA
This sequence comes from Mantis religiosa, assembly GCA_030765055.1. Classification (NCBI taxonomy): domain Eukaryota; kingdom Metazoa; phylum Arthropoda; class Insecta; order Mantodea; family Mantidae; genus Mantis; species Mantis religiosa. The sequence continues at coordinate 1,292,187 of JAUKNK010000065.1, read as the reverse complement.
TGGACAACGCTACGGAGAGAATTCGGCACGGAAGTCCAAACCTGTTCTATGGTACCTATGTCACCAAGAGGGGCACCCCCGGGAGGAAGGATGAAGCAAAAGGAGACAAGGTGGCCCCAAGGAGTTACGACAATGGCTAGGGCAGGGCCCCTACAATTGACCACTTGGAAATTCCCCAGCAGGCCAGTACAACCGTGGTCCTGATTTGGCCCATCAGGCCGGCCCGGAGACCAGAGACCGTCCTACCGGAGGAGAGAGTGTTTACCAGGAGCATATCATCCTGCCATGCAACGCCGATACACCCGCCGACACTTCTACCCACAAAGAGACCACCAGATGGGAGGATATGTAGCGGCTGTGCCATGGCTCAGTGGTTATACCGCTTGGCTCTCACCAAGGTGGTCCGGGTTCGATCCCAGGTGACCGCAAAGTGAGATTTGTGGTGGACAACACGGCGCTGGGGCGGGTTTTCTCTGGGATCTCCGGTTTCCCCCACCATCTCATTCCACCGGTGCTCCATCTTCATCTCATGTATCATCAGTGTCACCGCCTGCGGTGCCGTATGTAGTAAAAACAAGCGTTAAACACTACACAATGGAGGATATGTGAAATGATAATGGAGATGAAGTGGAGGGACAGGAAATTCGGGAGAATTTTTGTCTGTCTGCATGCGTGTCTGTTTCACGTTCAAGAGGTCTCGAGTTGGAATGTCGGTTACGGTGAGATATCTGGAAGTTTTTTCCGGGGTTATCCCTTAACCTGAAAGATAAGTGTCAGGTAAGTCTGAACTCTATGGAGCCTGGGCTCATTTGAGCATCAGTTCACCAATTTCAATCGTTGTCTGATATGATCTAACCGGTTAGAAGAACGTTAAACCTTAACGCCCCTCCCCCCAAACAAATATTTTTCTCCCTAAAACTGGCATTTCCTCATTCAAATGTAACGCTGGCAATTAAAAAAAATTACTGATTTACACAATCTTGCTTAGTGACTCAATCTACAGTCGAGTATTCACTGTTCTGGTTGCTCAATATACGTGCATTGGGTTTGTTTCCCGGATTTTACTTTGACTAGGATCATTCCCTACGTCCTGCTCCGTGGCGTAGCGGGCTAAGGCAGCATGCCTTGGTCCCTGGTCAGGGAAAGAAACCCGGGTTCGATCCCACCCATGTGGTGGGGATTTTAGGTCCCGGGTATAGGACCCGTGCCCACTCAGCATCGTGAGGAAAGTGAGGAGCTTACGCTAGGTAAGCAGCCCTGGGGATGCTGAGATGCTGACCACATCTCCTCCCCGTATCGGTTGTCGCGTCAGTGTTTCTTTTAAGGATCATTCCCTGCATTCTAAAGTCTGGAAGTGTGAGTGTGATTGCGCCTAATGATAAAAATCTTAAAGGGGATCTTCTGGTTGCCGTCCAGCCGCTCTAGCCCATGAGCTACTATGGCTAATGTGCCGATATGACATTAAATTCTCCAACTGACTCGTATTTTCCCGGTAAACCACTTAGGAGTTCTCATAAACACATGAGACAACTACCTTAATGGCGACTTACATTGCGTAAGTACTTTAAGGCCCGGGCTTTTTATAGTTAACCACTATTAGGTCAATTAATGGAAATTAATTGTTCTCTCACACTAGCCGTTTGTAGCCCAAGGGTTAGAGCGGCTGGACGGCAACCAGAAGATCCGTGGTTTACATTCCGGCAATGGCATTGAATTTTTCAGTCTGACTCAATCTTTCCATACTTTAGCCTACACACGGCTAGTTCAAGTCCCACGTATTTTCATAGAAATTAAATGAAACAATTTTAAAATATTGCTAGTATTTTTAACTTATTGTTTAATTTTTTATTATTGCATTCTCTGTCAGTACAGTAAGATGACGAAGGAAAAAAAAAACATTACATTTACGCTGTAGAACTATCTGATATCTTTTAAGCGTTTCTCGAACTGTGTGGATGCAAAAAGGCCAAATATTTGAAATCGTGTTTGCTGAAGGTGGGATCGAAAATCTCAATAGCTGCTGTTTGTATTTCCGCTGAACAAATTCCAGATAAGCAATTCCTATATTTGCGCTAGCTACACGTCAGCTGTAACGTAATACTTGGATTGAGCTTTCTGGAAAGTATGCCACTGTTTCAACAAACGCTTGTTTTCGCAATAGATGCTGTTGTCATTAATATCGTTTGCTGTGAATATTGCTGACAAATTTCCTGTTCCTATTCTTTATACACAGTATAACCGCATGTTTACTTTGGAAGAAATTGCATACAAAGCAATGTAAAACTACAAGAACCGTGATGAAAGTAAGAAAAATAAAACAAATATATAGCATTCAGATTACTTTCTCCACCCTTAGCAATTAAAGGTATCTCTCATGTACTGTACTATACACATAATAACGATACTTCTAACCATTTTACTATTTTGAAATATTTTCTCATCTTTACCCTTAATAGGTAGGAGAAGTACTGCAATCCATCCAAAAATTCGATACCGAGATGTCACTGCAAATCCTTGAATCCAGAAAAGTAATTAAGAAAAAAACAAAAAACAAAAAACGTCCGTATGTGTATCAGTGGCGTGGCGTTGACGTTGCCTCTGTTGCCGCCGACAACAGCTAATAAACTGAAGGAAGTGTATCAAAATTTTACTTTTTATTTCAAAGAACAATGGAAATTTTAAGCAATTTCACTTTCAGATTGTTGTTTTCAAATGCTAGGCTTTGGCAATGAAGCCATTAGCTCTCTTGCTCTCCAATATTTCTGTGTAGTGGGTCCGGCAGGTAGGGCTTCACAGGTCAAAAGATGTTCTTCAGTCATTTCCTCTTCTTTGTTGCACAGAGGACAATTTGGACTTGTAAATTCCTATTCTCTGTAAGTGTTTGGTCAAGTAATCATGTTCCGTAAGTAATCTAAAATTTGCTACTGCAGCTTGACGTGGGATTTCTGGAATAATTTCTGGATTTTTAATTAAAATGTTCCATTTTTTTATCTTTGGCTTTGTTATATATTGATTGGTTTTGTTTGTTTTTATATTTTCTTTTGATTAATCTTTTCATGGAGGTAAAGGGTAAGTTTTTACTTTTGTTCTGAATAAAATTTGCACCTTTTTTTGGCAAGGATTTCAATTGCGTTAATTTGTGTCCGATCCGCTGGGTCCGGTCGGTGATGGAACCCCGAGACCGGTCGTCTAGCATCCTTCAGTTCTAAATAGCTCATTATTTTGCCAATGGCGCTCACCGGCAAACTCGGAGCTTAAGGATATCACTGACTTTGCGAGGCTTCAGTTTCTGCTTATAGCATGATTGTTACCAGTGCAGCGAAAAGGCAAACCTTGAATTTTAGTGTTAGTTTTTTACGTATAACAGTAACATGGTGAATGATTTAAATTTAAAAGTACAATAAGAAAATGGCAGCACTATTTGTAGATAAAAGTGTATGTATGTGACTGTAAACCTTTTAAATCGGTCCTTGAGTTCGCATTCTTTTGGTGAAGAAGTCGCAACTCCGGATCTGAAACCTATAAAAACTGAATCACACGGGGGTTTTGAAAGGCATTTTAGTATATCTTGGTATAACGAGTTTCCTTAGCTGTGTGGGTGTGACAAATTATGAACCTGTTTTTTGTCATGTCCGTTTTTTTCTAATTAAAATATTGCCGCTATAATGTTTATTTATATATCTGTGTTCGTTTTATGTTATACAATTGCATACCATTTATATAATATTAACCTGGAAAACCTCGGAATTCACGACTGTCACTTCCACATTGTCTGAAGCAACCAGCAACACTTATGAATCAACCACGCCACGCCACTGCAGTGTATACAGCATAACTCAAAATCGAAAAACCTTTTAAACCCTAAATTTGGTATTTAAGCTGAACGTCTTTCAAGAACATGGCACGAAAATTTTCAAGAAAATTCGCCCGTTCTCAGCTCTCCTTAGACAAATTTTCGTTAATTCGGATTTTCTCAAACATAGCTGTGTGTCAGTGAGAGTACCATGAGTTTAAGATAATTGCATGATAAATGAAAGGATACACTGAGTTTTATGGGAACGGGTCGCAAGATCTCTTCATACTAATTTATCTTTTTATAAGTGATCTACCGAAAACCTTATGTACCAAAAATTTAGATCTCATTATAGCACAGAGACGGTGTACTACATGGTGCAGTGAGTTTTGGGACCTAGCTCATATAAGATTGCACAGAACATTGTAATGACGCACTGGTCAGGTAATCTTTGGTTTTGAGCCAACTATCAAAAGCTGAAAACTCGACTAATCCTTCTGTTCATGCCTTCATACCTTAGATCTAACTTCCCTCAGGATATTACTGTAGCATGTTATGCTTTCTGATCGTTGACCAAGGATATTACAACTTTTCTTGTGCGTATTTATCGTTAATCTTTGTTGTGGTTTTGTTTTCAGGCTGAACTCGCAGGATTTCCCAGATACCACTTACAGGAATTTCTCCGGAACTGTTAGTTGGTTTCCTGCTGCGGTCGTGTACTTCCTGGATTAATAAGGAGTAAGACACTTGAGCTGAATACCGAGAACAAGACATAATGTATTTGTATAGCAGTTTTTTCACCAACAATTCTTTGTAAGTGTGATTATGAGAGCCAACTGCTGCCCTACAACACATATTCTTTGTCAATATTTAATTTATGGCGTTATTTCCAGTGACAATAATTATTATTTTTCCCAGTTTCCAAATACAGATGTCCCTGGTTCGATTTCCGACTAAAGGTTGGGGAGTTTTCTTTAGCTAGGATCCGCTCCTCCTAACCTTTCTAGATTTTGGAAGTATAGTGAGAGAAAATACAACCTTAAAAAAAGTACAAAATATAAACAGCAAACGAGTGGATATCACTTATTCACAAAAGTAGAAGCCGTCAGAATGTTTTTGAATGGTCTGTAACTGAATTGACATAGGGTGTAATAAAGCTGTCGATGGAGGATGCAGAAACCTTCTCCAACCCCCTGTGTCTCATTCCCCCGGGACTTTCTTTGCTGTGGTACACTATGTATGTACTAGCTGACTTCTCATGGTTGCTCACAAATTGTCTCTATTTATAATATTGACAGAAATATAACAAGTTTTCGATTAGAAATTCGAAAAATGACCCTCTAGTCATCATCGAAGAGAAAAATGATATAATCATAAATGCATTAATTAGGTAACCACAAAATCAATGTTAAAAGTGAAAGTAACAGTAGCAATGAACCACTCGTGAAGGGTGCGAGAGGATACGATAGGAAAGGAAAGATTGTTTAGATGAACTATCAAATCTAATACAACGTAAATTTGGAGACATCTATAAGCTACAGCATTGAAGTTTCACAGAACAACAATTCACCGTGTACAGCAATTAAATTTAGAGAAAATAAAGTGTTAGGCAAAGTTTAAAAGTTCGCATATTCATTTTACAATCTTCGTGTATCCTCGAGATAGACGAAGGAAAATCGATAAAAATGTAGTCATTTTAGTGGAACTCCAACAACGGAAAAGAAAATTTCTAATTAACTATGATAAATAGCCTAACAATGCTTCGCCCAGAATTATTAATTTCAGTTCCTTTAACTTTTTAACGTTAGTATAATGGTATTTCCAAGGGCTTTTAATAATAATTATTTTGGTAACCTAGGAAAGTATTCGTAAACGATCCATTTTTATACTCTTTCATCCAGGATATTTGTAATAAACGCTTTTATATGTGAATTCCCAATTGAATACCGTTATTGTCTTCTTTGTTGTGAGTGAAGGTTTATTTGTCTTCTGAAGTACTTAAGGCAAGATTAAAACTCTTGTACCAGAATTTGTCAAATTCATGAACCATTATACTAGAAATTATTTAAGATATCAGACTGAAATGCTTGCAGAATGTGGAAGTGTGCCTCCTAAATTCACTGACCTACTTTTATCCACAAGTTTATTGGGGAAGATAGGACCTCCCCCCCCCCAACTATACCACCCTTAACATATTTTTAAATAATCAAACATCTTACTCCTAAGTAGATCCACTGAAGTTATATTATTGTCTTGTTCAACATAACAGCATATATTTCGCTTATTATAAGGTTTTTAAAAGAATATAAATTATATATCCATCATCGTTTTATTAATTATCTATATACGAAGGTCGACTGGTAAATCCCAGGCCTCACATACAGACGGCGTCACTGGGCCAGTTTGACGGATAGCATCATACAGTTTAACTCTAAACTACCATGAATCTATAGTTACATGGCAATAGCCTGTTTAGTTTTTGAATGACAGCATTCTAAACACAAGTGTAGAGGTTTCACGAAAATGGAGGATTTGAAAAAACGGGCGGAGATTGAATACTTCCATTTGAATGGAAGAAAGAAATCAAGGAGGAAATGGACAGTACATTGAAGACTCTGCCCCTGCATATACACTGATTGAAAGGTGGGCTGTAGAGTTTAAAATGGGACATAGGAGCACTAGTGATGAACCTCGCTCTGGACGTCCTGTGGAAGTCACAACTCCAAAGATCCTTGAAAAAAAAATCCATCATTTAGTAGTGGAAGACTGCAGGTTAAATTTGTTTGAGATAGCAGAGGCTGTAAACATATCAGAGGAACGTGCAGGTGATATTTTAGGAAATGTTTAAGAAACTTTAAGAAAGGGATTTCGCAAGTTCTACACAAGATTGGTGCCGCCTTTGTTGACACCTGATCAAAAGTTGCAAAGAAAAACTGTTTCTGTTAATTTGGGGCTCTGGCGTAAAAATCCAAGTGAATTTTTGAGATGGGTTATTACCAGGATGAAAATTGGATACATCACTGCACTCCAGAAAGTAAATCACGGTCAAAGCAGTGAATTACGCCAGGTGAACCAACTCCAAAAAAGGCAAAGTCAATTTTGTCAGCTAACAAGGTTATGGCGAGTGTTTTCTGAGATGCACAGGGAATTATTTTTATTGATTACTTGGAAAAGTGTAAAAGTATCATTGGTGACTACTACGAAAGCTTACTGAAACTTCTGATTGATGAGGTGAAAAGAAAAATACCCCATTTAGTGAAGAAAAAAATCTTGTTTCTTTACAACAGTTTTCCGGTCCATCGTTCAGTAAGGAAAATGTGCGCATTAAAGTAAATAGTACCCTATTCGCCAGATCTAGCACCCAGTAACTACTGCCTGTTCCAGAACATAAAAAAATTTCTTGGAGGACGAAGATTTCACAGCAACGAGGTCATTGATGCGATAAACACGGCATTTTGAGTGCCATGTTAAATAGCATTACAGAGATGGTTTAATTAAATTAGAACACCGATATACCAAACGTATTATACTCTCTGTAGATTATATTGAGATATAAAGAACAAAAATTAAATGACCCCCACCTTTTTTTGAGGCCCGAGATTTATCAGCCGAAGATGTAAGAAATGTATTGAAGGGAAGACAAAAGATTAAAAGGGTTTTGGGTTTATACATTTTCAACCAAGTCAGTTCCTTAATTTAAAAATAAAATAATTATGCATGTAAACACAGAACCCTTTTAATCCTTTGTCTTCCCTTCAATACATTTCTTACATCTTCCATAGTCACTATTATCAACGTTTTGAAGCCCAACCTTCGACAAAACACCAAAGGCACCTTTAAGTTAAAAAATTAATTGAAATAAACAGATGTGAAAATAAAGATTTATAAAGGGAACACTACAACATTCCCATCACTCCATAGCCTAAAGTACAAAATAATAATAACACCTGCCATTACTATCAGAAACACTGCGTACCTACTACCAGCACCACCGCAAAACAATTCTTTTATTCTTTTAATACGTTTAATTAAGAAAAAGCGAGTCCTATTCTAATACAAAAAACAAGGACAGTTTACCATAACTATAACAAATACAACAAATAAATAAAACAAGAAAACCGCAGACTTGAGGTGAAAGCTAAAATTGTCGTGCATTAATGTAAATAATAGTCATGTTCACGGATTATGCAACATTTAAGCTTCTAGCATGGAATTCAGAAGAAAAAAAGTAAAGAAAACGCCAAACTTGCACGGACGTCATTAGCTTTAAATCTGGTGAAGCTAATGTTTGTCATCCATTTATGCAAAGGAAAGTTGTGTAATGAAGCCCCTCATTTATCAACCTGTCACATAAATTCAACCTTCTGCCACATAAAAGTAATAAAACTGTCACGTCATTCCAACCCTCCACAATTTAGGTACTACTTCGGTAGGCTATACTTGAAAAACATCTGATATTACAAAGAAGATAAATCATTTAGGTTAACAGATGGGCACCCCTTTCCTTGTGTGCTCACCTGTCAACTTCATTACATGGAGGTACCCCTGTATTCGCACGCCTCGGTAGCGCAGGCGGTAGTGTGTCTGTTTCACGTTCAAGAAGTCCCGAGCTCAAATCTCGGTCATGGTAAGTTACCTCGAGTATTTCACACATACGTCACTATCCTCGTATAGGATTCTAGGATTCGTCAAATACCGATTTGTCGCTGATCTCTAAATCGATAATTGTACAACATGCACAGTTATCGCTCAGCAATTACGTGTTCCTTTACTGTTGGGTAGGTTATGAAGAGGTTATGTCACTTTATTATTATATTATAATCAATCAGCATTTCTTTCTTTTGTTTGTTGGAAAAGTGGGACCAGTAGTTAAAAAGAAAAAGGTAATCCAGTTTAATCCAGTTTAAAAAATGGATATCTGGTGGCCTATTTTAAACCTCCAAATAATTTTTGCTAATATATAAACTCTATTTTTAATTTGCAGCTTGCTTTTAAATTTCTATTGTCTTTCCCTTTTAGCAGTATTTTAAAAATAACTATCTGATATGTAAATTCAGCAACATTTTTGCAAATTTTTTATGTTAATTTTGTGGCTCTAACTTAAATTTATGTAGTAACTTTCAACATGCTGCTGAAATTTTTAATATACTTTTGGCATTGAAGAGTCTTTAGAACTATTCATTATGTTTTTCTGCTCCGCCTGGTTTAGCTTTCATTTTGGTATTTTCCCTTCCCTTACTATCAACAAAAGAAACAAAAGAAAAGAAGCAAGGGGTAATAAGAAAACAGTTAAACATAATGATTTTAACTTAAAGAAAGAATAATACCATCAAAAAGAAAAGGCTTTGCTTGTTAACAATGCTGTCAATATTACAGCCATTAGTGTACTGGAATATAGTCTGGCAAAAATTCCTTTACATGCTAGTAAATCTAGCGACATAAGGTTGTCACATTTCAACACACATAAAAATCATTGTTTCCCCATTCCCTCATATGAATATATTCCCCTGCTGTCAAACTCACTGAGGCGAATGAAATTATTTTAAAAAATATAGTGAATGACAATATCTCAGAAAGCATTGTAAATGCCTCTGTCAATATCTAAATACTCGCAAAAGTTGCCTAAAATAACATGATTATGTCTAAAATAGCTTCCAAATACCAATTAAGTATTTTGAAAATAGCTTAAAAATATACATCCAGGGAGTCAGAACAATGTTAAAGTGCCTTAAATCTCTAGAAAACGTTTATATATATATATATATATATATATATATATATATATATATATATATATATATATATATAAAACGCTGTAACTTATTGTACATTGGGGTGAAGTTTAGGTTAGGTTAGGTTTGGTGATGAGAGGATAGAATAGATAGATGAATAGAACCTTATAGCAACATGATAGGACATTTAATTCTCCATCTGACTCACATTTTTGCCAGTGAACCAATAGTTGTTCTCATATACAATGAGATACTACCTCTTATGTTTACTTACTATGCTGTAAGTACTTAAGTCCTAGACTTCATAGTTTAATAACTATTAGGTAATTTAATGGAAATTAATTGTACTTCCACACTAGCTGTGTGTATGGCAAGGTTTGGATAGGTAAAGTCAGACTGAAAAATTCAATGCCATAGCTGGGATTTGAAACACAGATCTCCTGGTCTCCATCCGGTTGCTCTTAATATTCTTAACTGTTGAGCTACCATGGCAATATGCCAGTATGACATTAAATTCTCCCACTGACTCGCATTTTTCCCAGTGAACCACTAGGAGTTCTCATATACAGTGAAATGCATACGACTTGTGCGACTTATTAATGTTGTAAGATCTTAAGAGCAACTTTACGGAGACCGAGAGATCCGTGGTTCTAATCCTGACTATGGTATTGAATTTTTAGGTCTAACTCTACCTACCCAAACCTTGCCGTACATATAATTAGTGTGGAACAACAATTAATTTCCATCAGTTACCTAATAGTTGTTAAACTATGAAGCCCGAGACTTCAGTACTTAACACTATAGCAATAGAAACAAATGCAATAAAACAAATTTTGACCATTGCATTCAGTAGAAGCAAAGTCAAAAATGCAGTAACTTGGCATATGCTGTTGCCATGTTTTTGTGTTAATGCACTGAAGCAACACACATGGCTACAAAACTATGAATATGTGCTATCTAACAAGTAAATACCCATTTCCCATGAGAGTGGATATGAAACAGAAATTCAACGATAGTTCAATGTATTAATTGTTGCTTTTTGAATAAGTAATGCTTAGGTTTTTCATGGGTTTTCCAACATTGGCAAATTTTTGGGTGGATTATAGCTTACCATGTTCTTTCCTATTTATTGTTTCCTTTCATCTCCTTTAATCCTTCAGTATTGTATGGCCAGGCTGGGTGAATGATTTGTAAGCTACATATGTGGTGTAACCCATGCTTTGGGAAGAGAGGTGTTTCTTACTTGGCATCCAATATGCTATTCAGATCTATCATGTGAATAAAGAAATGAGAATGTTCAATCTGGAAACATTAGGGATTGCACTTGCCACCATTAGATTTTGCCACCCATAGTAATCCTTTACCTTATCCTTTCTTCCCCAGTTCCCATACAATACCCAACTGACTTAACACATGCAAATGAGGTACATTCCTTTCTGCTACAGTAGAGGAAGTAGAGTTATATGTATTTAAGTGGTACTTTACACTCAGTGGTTTCTAAAAAGCAGAAATGTAAGATTTGTTTGAAAATAATACTACCTATTTAATCAAAATAAGGTGATTAAAATTAATTTCAAATAAAGTATACCACAATGCAATCCTTACTGATACCTTATGCAGCAGTTTATTTTTCCTCCCTGTTTCTTTCTTTCTCTCTTCCTTAGATGTCTACTCTATGGTTACAATAACAGTGCTTAATTTCTCAAGAAAATTAAATAATATCATTGTCAATTTGGAGGAAAAGCAATAAAAATAGCTCAGCGAAACAATATCAAGAGAGAAAGCTGAATGATCCATAGCTGTTATGTTCTAGATTTGATCAAAAGTAAATCAGCTTTCCAACCTAGTTTACTACATGGTACCAGTAGTAGGAACAATTGCTATAGATTTATCATATTTTTTTATAGATTCATAAAACAGAATGAATGGGTTCTGCTTTAGCCAACACATCATGGACTAAACAAACATGGCAATCAAAGCAATGCACGATATTAAAGACATAAAAAGGATGACCATTTAAGCAGCAATATAACTTTTCCATATAAAGATTGTCCTGTGGTTAACTACGGACTCCAGGCCATCTGGAAACATCTCGACAACAACTGCTTGAGAAAACTGGAATGATAAAAGAAGCATACCTAAAGAAAGCAATAGGACTATCAAACTGCGCACTCTCTCGAACCACATATGAACTTACAAGGAAATCTTAGTTAATTGATGGAAATTAATCATTTCTTCACACTTGCCATATAATCTTTGATAGACAGAGTCAACATGAAAAATTCAATGCCATGAATTTAATGCCGTGATGGCAAGTTGACCATGGCAGCCCAATGGGTTAGAGCGACTGGATGGAAACCAGGAGATCCGTGGTTCAAATCCCGGCCATGGTATTGAATTCCTCATGCGGACTCTATCTATACATGACACTATTTACATCTCAGAGAAAATGTTGGAACTGTCCTCCACCAGCATCCATACATGCCTGCACTCGCACCACCATACTCTCTGAACTTTTACGGAGAATATCCTCGCCAATGTTACTTATTTCGGTTCAAATGGATTCCTTGAGAACCTCAACTGTCCATGGCCTATTCTTGTAGATTTTGTTCTTTAGATACCCCCCCTCAACAAATAAAAAAAATAAGTCTGCTGAGGTTAGGTCAGGGGATCTGGGGGGCCACAGACCTTTTGAGATTATTCAATTATCAAAGAAACTGGTTACAAATTCCATGGTGTCATTAGATGTACAGCACATTTCTCCATCTTGCTGGAAATAACCTTCTCTCAATTTGATATCATATCCGCAAAACTTCAGAGAACATGGTGACACGAGCACAAACATGTATAGATGCTGGTGGAGGACACTTCCAACACTATCTCCAGTTTTTCCAGGGGTTTTCCTTTATCCTGACAAGATGAATGGTAACTCTAAGCTCTATGGACCCTATGAACTCTAAGCTCTTATTTGAGCTTAGCTATGCTTAGAGATACCTGACATTCATTTTTCAGGATAAGGGAAAAAAAACCCTGCAAAAACCTTATTCAGATAAATAGAATAAAAAGAAGTATTTCAGAAAGTGGAGTGGCATTGTTACTAAAAGTAGGCAAATGAGTTAACCTTGTATATACTTTTCTCCACTTACAAGTTTTTTGATGAAGACTAGTTTCTGGGAACTTCATCAAAAAACTTGTAAGTGGAGAAAAGTATATACAAGGTTGACTCATTTGCCTAATTTTAATAACTTATTCAGATAACTTAAACTGACTGAGATTCAAACTTGGGACCTCTTGGATGTGAGGCAGACATGCTACCCACCTACATTACAGAGGCACGCAAATGACAAATAGTACCACTGAGTACAATAAAGTTAGCAAATTGAAAAAACATTTGTATACAATGAAAACATTCATACTAATATTTTGGTAAAACATTCACATTCCTTCACATTTTGTAAGATATAAAATTTTTCACTTTTAAAATAATTATCATTAGCAATGAACTAGCCTTAGTAGATAATTTATACAGGGAGGTTTCCTTATTCCAAACCTCTGTTTGTAACAACTCAGGTACAGTGGATAAAATGTTGCATTTCCTCTGTGTGCAAAATACAATGCCCTTCATTATTAAGGTGTTTTTATTTCCACAAACCAATGCTTATTAATGGGGGATTGTAATTAGTATTAAGTAAGGACTAAGCAACTAGTAACTTCTTATATTTTTCTAGGATTAAGAACAATTAGTCAGTTACTTCTATGTAATTGTAATTGTAAATTAATGAAGTAAACTATCTCCAAGTCCTTAAGGTATGTTTTGGTTTTAAAATGTATATTTCATATTAGGATTTTTTTCTTAATATTTTCATACTTGGCAAAAAAAAATTTCATTTTCTGAAATTTTACTTCATATTTTGACTGTCTCAGATAATTGGATGCAAGGAACAAGTTGAGTTGTAGAATATTTTAATTTTTTAAAATATGTTTCTGAAATTAAACCTTTGTACCAAAAAGAACATCCCAAATAATACTTAGGGTAATATTCAGTATATATTAAATCTGATTTAAAACAAATAGATACAGAGGGCTAAGTTATTTATTACTGTTATATTTTCGCTTGTATATGTCTAAAATATACAGAAAAGGGGGGCACAGTCACTCGAGTACTTGACAAAATGAAGCTTGTTAGCAATGCAAACAAAATCTTTTCAAACATTTAATACTCTACATTTTTAAAATGGACTGAAAGGTATAAAATGATTTCTGCTAGCCCCATACGAATTGTCCTAAAATTAGTGATTATTAATTTTTAATAGCTATGGAAATACTTGTAAGATCTAAAATGAAAAAGTGAAATGCATGCAATAGATAATTGATATATGAATAGCTTACCTATCGCTAACAATTTTATTGACAGCAAATTATATAAAGTGTTGAGTAAGTTTTCTCAATCGCAGCTGATCCCTATCACAGCTGCTTAGTACGTATTATCTATTGCATACGACTCGCAATTTTAATTTTGAATCTTATCACAATCACAGATTTTTAGGACAATCTGTATGAGATTAGTAATCTGTATGGGATTAAAAATATGTATGGAATTGTAAATCTATATTGGTCTGGGAGAAGTGTTTGTACTCTTTAATGTTTTTAAAAGCTGGTGTATTAAAATATGTTTTAGTTAAGACTGTCTGTCTGCCTGTTTTTCATCCAGTTCTGAGCTATGTTTAAAGCTTCAAAGGTCTTCAGATGCTATTCCCAAAAAACTAAAGATATAAATTTTGTTTTGAAAATAACTGAAAGATATGGTATTGTAATTAAAACTGTTACATACATTTGTGAGAAAATACACATTTTTACAAATTTTTCTATGTAGAGGATATTTGGGGTTGCAAGGATTTTCTTAAAAGCGAGTTATTATTGCACTGTCATCCAGTTCTCAGCCATGTTTTAAGTTTCTAGCTCAGTAGGAATTTGGTATAAAATCAACTGTAAAATTTGTACAGAGCAGACAGACAAGATTAACTATTAAAAAGGGTTACCTACGTTCAGCCTTTTACATGTGCTGCTACAGTAAAATGAAGATTTCAGGTTTAAAATAATCAGGCTACTTTTGTGAAAAGAATTCTAATGTACTCTATTGCAGAATCTTAGTACTGCATATCAAAACATTCACAGTTAAAAGAAACTATTGCAAATACAGATTAGTGAGATTACAAAATAAATTGGGGTTAAGATATTATACACGCGCAAAGTTTTAAAAGTGAAGAATAAAATGTTCAGCCTTATGTAATGCATAAAGACGTTAATTATCTGTGATATAAAATTTAAGAACTGAATACTTGAATCTATAAATGATTTCCTGATCTTCCTACAGCGGCCACCCGCCAGCTGTTCATGTATGTTGCAAGTGCAGATGCATAGCTACCCACTTCTAACAAACATTGGCATCTAAGTTAAGCCAAGGGACTGGGGATCCTAAGATGCAAAGTATAGCCGAGGAATTGAGGGTCCTGAACCATAAAGCGTAACCTAAGAGCTTTTATAAGATGCCTGTGAATCAGTCGCGGCCGTAAAGTTCTCTAGCCCAATTTCATAACTAACTTTATAAGTCATGGACGTTTGCAGTCCTACCTTCACCACTCTGCAGCTGCCCCCTGAAAGACTTCCACAGACGTGCCATCATCCGATGGCGGAATGGTCAAATTACTCAACAAGTACACCAGCTATCCGGCTAACAGATCCTCTACCAATGGTCTTAAAAAACCTCTTCGGTACTGCGAACATTGTAGAATTCCTTAAAAAAAAGTATCTGCTACACACTGCAATAGCGTATTTAAAACATTTATAACCATAAATATCCCGTGAAATACTTCTCGGTGAAACATGGGTTGTAAAATATTTTGGTTAAATAAAACAGAAAATAAAAAATAGCAAATTATGGCACAATGATGGGGCGAAGTTGCAGAAACTGTGACAGCGGATTTCACATTTCATTTGAATTACATTGCGCATGCGCAGTAGCAGGAATATGGCGATATTCCTTGTAATTACGCCATAACTTTTCTGTAAAATAAAACGCCCCAAAAGAGAGAAGAGATCTGAGTTTCAACATCGCTTCCAAACAACACTCCTAAGATAATTACAAAAACATTTTCAATTTCATCACTTTCAATTCCAACTCTAATGCAGCAGTTTGTCCTGACTTATTCCATTTTGAACAAGAATGCGGTAATAAATATTGATTTGTAGATAACGGGGAACAGAATCAAATATCATTGATACAGCTTCTCTGAGCAGTTGATATATTAAAAAAAAAAAAAAAAAACAAAGAAAGGAAAACACCAACAAAAATGCCGAAAATAGATACATCTTTAACTTGCGTATTATTTATCAGAACGTATTAAAGTAGATTGTCATGAGAGCAAAACTAAAGTATGTACTTATTTATGCATATTTACTGATTATGAAATGAATTGTAAAACAGCAACTAAAAGAGGAGAATAAGGAATTTCCCTGGAAGTAAAGAGGTAAGAGCAACATGTAGGGTCGGGTCACTAAAACAGTAAATACCTACATATCAGTAAGCGTTTTCATATAACTAGATTACATTTTACTTACGAAATATATTCATAGAGATAGCGGCGATAGTCAAATACCATGAGAAAGAACGTTAACAGTAAATCCAGAAATAAATCCATCCTGTACCGAAATCAAAAAGGAAAGCCAAAAAACATGTTTATCTGTGTCCGTCTGTATCCAATGGCAACTCAAACAAAATGCAGTGATATACATAATTCATTAGAACCTTTCAGAAACTAAAAATGCTTCCAGATTCAGTTAAATGGGTAAAATATCAAATATCTAACCTAACTATGAAAACTCAATTTGGATTTATACAAAAAGTAGCAAAATTAATAGAAACACCAACAAACAGAGAGAACATAATACTCGGTATCAACCCAATTGATGATTTCAGCATTGATTATATCTTCTTCTTCTTCTTCACTTCATGGCATATGTAATCAAGTGCCTGTTCCGCCTTCGAAGTCCTGTGGCCATCGTTTTCTGGGTCTGCCCGCCGATCTGCTACTTTTAGGATGATACTGTAATATTTGATTTGTAAGTCTGTTATCTGGCATTCTTTCAACATGTTCCTTCCATTTTTGTTTGAGATCTTTTAACCTATCATTCATACTAAAAATATCCAGCTCTTCTCTTATATTTTCATTTCTTATGAAGTCCCTCTTCGTGCATCCTTTCACACTTCTCAAGAATTTCATTTCTGAAGCCTGTATTTTACTCTGTTGCTTTTTAGTTAACGTCCAAGTCTCACTTCCGTATGTCAGTATAGGTACAGCCATAACTTTGTAGAACTTTAATTTTGTTTCTTTACGTATTTTGTTTCTAAATGTTCTATTTCTTGTTCCACACACTCTGAAATTTGCATATTTTATTGTAGACATCATATTCCTTGTCATAACTGACATCAGTTCCTAAGTAGTTAAAATGGCTTACCTGTTCAACGCAACGATTATTTATAACTATTTTTGTTCTAATTGGCTCTTTCCCAATGAATGCCATTACCTTTGATTTTATAAAAGAAATTTTCATATTATATTGCTTACAAAGTTCACTAAGTTTAAAAATAGATTTTTGCAGGGCAGACTCGCTATTTTGTATAATAACTAAGTCGTCAGCAAACAATAAAATATTTAACAAGTTTTTATTTGAAATTTTAAAACCTACATTCACTAGCTGCACACTAGGTCGTTCAATATAAATACTAAAAAGTGTAGGTAATTAAGTACACCCTTGTCTGACACCCTGATTAGTAAGATTCTTTTTGAGAAATTTTACCATTGTTCCTCACATTTATTTTTGTTTGGAAGTAGAAGCATTGTATCATTTTTACTAATTGTTGTGGGTATCCTCGTATTGAGGAATTTAAATCTAAATTTAAATAATTTCATTCACAAAAGAGAAACTCCTCCAGGCTTGGCTAAGGCTTTAGTTTGGAAACAATACACACAAATTACCCTTATGTAAACTGGACACGTATTTATACAGATGGAGCTGGAGCTGGTGGAACATAAGAATTCTTCTCTTTCTACAAACATGCTGAGAGATAGCTATACTTTAAATTTTGATAGTGAAGTTTTAACTATTTATATTTCGCTCCAAAACATTCTTATTTGGCTGCAGTGATGCACGAATATTGTCATATCCAAAGATAGAAAAAATTCTAGAAATACAAAATATAATCCAGACCATTAAAAAAAAACTTGGAAAACATGTAGTTTTGCAATGGGTTCCGCCCCATTTTGGAGTTCAGGGGAATGAAAGTGCTGGTATATTAGTAAAACACGATGTAAATTAAACAGAGAGAAACAAAAGCCTTTTCATATGAATTAAAAGGATTATGAAGAATAAATAATGCTAATTACAAAATTGGACTGAATAAAAAAATTGGTAACCGAAGTATAAAAATACTTCTAGAAAATCGCTCTGTAATTCCGGAATTGCCACGTAAATTTACTGTTGCCATGTTGAGACTTACCACAGGACATAATTGCCTAGGAAAACATCTCCATAGAAATGGCATACTAATCACTCCAAATTGTGCAGTGTGCTCTCAAGATGTAGAAATAATTAGAGAACATCTACAAAACTGTGCAGCTTTACAAAATTATCAAGATATAACTTCTAAGTACTGGGAAGCCAGAAGGAGAATGACTTCAGTGTTGACTCCAGAGCATTAGCGACATATATTAATTCATTAGAACCTTACTAGAACAAATAAAGGTAACCCTTAACCGTAGTACCTTCGTGTAAATGATAACCAAGATTTTAGTACTTACCGAGTTAGGTGTGAGACTCGCATTCTAGAGGTCATGGGTTCAATCCCCATCGACCTCGCACTCTAACTTGGGTTCTTCGTGGTTGTCATTCATGGGTTTGCTTACTTTCATACCAAGATTTCCTTCATTTAATTTCTTTCATTTCCATCATTTTTCCTTCATTCCATTTGCTTGTCTTTCAGGTATGGTTTCAGGTGCATGGTGTTTAGCGGTGCTGGACAGATGCCGCGGGTGCTTGTGTATTGTACATAAATGCAGTTCTCAGCGCTGGACATGTGGATGCTGTCCTCACGTGGGGGTTGACGCTTGTATTTGGCATTTTAGCAATTTCTACATATTTTGTGTAGAAAGGTTTACCAGTCATGCAAAAGTCTCCATAATGGAAAGCACTTTTGAGAATATTCGTAGAAAATTCAAGATATACATTTCATTTTGCATGAAAATATCTTAAACATATGCTATTTTAATCAAAATCGTAAGAGACATTTTTGAGAAAATCAACGTTTTTGAAAAATGTTTCACATAAAGATTAGTCTGGAGTGGCGGATTTTCTTCAAATTTTTCTTGTCATACCCCTGAACGATGCTGAAATTAAATACCAAGTTTGGTATTTAAACAACTTTTCAGTTTTGAGTTATGCTGTTTACAGACCCACACACACAGATCTTGTATGGAAGACTAGAGTCAGACAGAAACATTCAATACGATAGCTCGGATTTGAACCACGGATCTTCCGGTCTCCTTTCGACTGCTCTTAACCATTGAGCTACCATGGCCAACATGCCAGCATGACATTAAATTCTCCAACTGATTCGTGTTTGACCCGGTAAACCACTAGGAGTTCTCATTAACACATGAGACAACTACCTTAATGGTGACTTACAATGGTGTAAGTACTTTAAGGCCCGGGCTTTATAGTTCAGACCACTGGTAGGTTAATTAATGGAAATTAATTGTTCTTTCACACTAGCGTGTGAAAGAGGAAGACCGTAGACCAGTAGGAGCCGAGGCCGGAAGATTCGTGGTTCAAATCTCGCTATGACATTGCATTTTTAGCCTCACTCTTCCCTTCTTTAATTAGCTATCCTTTTTTAAAGTTAAAATTACATAATTTCTTAGTGTAGTTTTTAAAAATATACTTATGCTAAGAGTGCAACGGTGAATAATTATTTATTTTAGTTATTCCTCATTTCTGGAGTAGGGTTAATGCAACTAGCTGAAAACGCCTTTTAGGCAACGATTTATAGGTAATCTGAACATTAGGGAGGAGTAAAGGGATGGAACTGAAGTGCAGCTGCTCTTTTTGGTCCTCGTTGGTGGCGATTTCAAAGGAAATAAAGAAGGGAGTAGTATTCACTAGATCCTGCCAATGGCACCCCACATCTACTTCTGAGAAAAACTAATTGGCCCACCTGGCCTAATTAGTGGGTACCTAATTAATTTGCCTAATTAGTGGATTGTGTAATTTAAATGCATGTATGGCGCATATTTTAACTGTGCATGTTAATGAATGTCATAAGAGGGAATGCAAGAGCTTCAACCATATGTTGAACGAATAACTAAACCTACGTGCCTCTGAAATGCAAGCAACATATACGCCAATTAGGTGACTAATTTCATCAGATTGTCTTCAGTTTGCATACTCCAAGTTGTATCAGAAGTAAGCTGAAATATTATTGAGGCAAAAAGTTAACAGTAAAGCAAAGACAGACCTATGGCCGATAAAGCGGACTACAATGTCAGTTCGCAAGCACACAATTATCGATTAATAACTAGTCAGAAAGCAAGCCGGTTTCTACAAATATGTACATAATTACCTGGAAAATCTGTAGTTCCTTGTGGAAGATGGGAAAGCCATTATAGCGTTGTATTATTGTACATTAAATTTACATTTTAACCGAAAGAAAATTTTGTGTGATTTCTAAACGAAAACAAAAGAAAATTATTGATCCCATGGAGTATAAAATGTCCTTTATTAGTCTACGTCATTCTGACCACTGCCTATAGGATTCTTTTTCTGTTTACCCTCTACTTTTGGAGGACTTACAGCATCCCGAGCAAATAAGTGAGCACCTGATGATTTCCCTCAAGAGCAAGAAAACTCTTTCTTGGTTATTTCTTGATTACAGTTGTGGTTCCAGCAGTGGTGTTTTAGGACTCTATTACTGGCATTTTGTGCCATCGTTAAAGGTGCTTTATGCTCTTTGAAGATGCTTTTGGAGTAAATTTGCTTGTCTTATAGGAACTGAATCTGTTCTTATGGCCATTTATCTTGTTTTCACTGTCATTTCCCTTGCATTTTCTGTGCGTTTAGGCGTTATATAATGATTTGATACCGTTTTAGTATGGAATCATTTTTCATTTTTCAGAACGTACGTCCATGTTTTCTACGGGCGCGTTCATGCACAAGTCACTTTCTTGAGGTGAACTCTTATGCACCGCTCACAACACGGTAATAGCCATAAGCACATGTGGATAGCTACTGCCAAATTACCATTGGCAGTTAAAGCTACTCTAAAATAACTTCTAATAGGTAAATGTTTGTATAATATTTCTGAGCCATAATTACCATTTTATATAGATGTGTAAGTATTTAAAATTTATCTTGTAAATAACCAATGGCATTGTATTTAGAACTAATTAATATAAAATGCTTTGTAAATACTAATGGTATTGTGATTTTGTATTGAATGTATAGATCTGATGACAGTGTCAGATGCTCTTATAAGAGTCTATTACAATAAATTATTATTATTATTATTATTATTATTATTATTATTATTATTATTATTATTATTATTATTATTATTATTATTATTATTATTATTATTATTATTATTATTATTATTATTATTATTATTATTATTATTATTATTATTATTATTATTATTATTATTATTATTATTATTATTATTATTATTATTATTATTATTATTATTATTATTATTATTATTATTATTATTATTATTATTATTATTATTATTATTATTATTATTATTATTATTATTATTATTATTATTATTATTATTATTATTATTATTATTATTATTATTATTATTATTATTATTATTATTATTATTATTATTATTATTATTATTATTATTATTATTATTATTATTATTATTATTATTATTATTATTATTATTATTATTATTATTATTATTATTATTATTATTATTATTATTATTATTATTATTATTATTATTATTATTATTATTATTATTATTATTATTATTATTATTATTATTATTATTATTATTATTATTATTATTATTATTATTATTATTATTATTATTATTATTATTATTATTATTATTATTACTATTATTATTACTATTACTATTACTATTACTATTACTATTACTATTACTATTACTATTACTATTACTATTACTATTATTATTATTATTATTATTATTATTATTATTATTATTATTATTATTATTATTATTATTATTATTATTATTATTATTATTATTATTATTATTATTATTATTATTATTATTATTATTATTATTATTATTATTATTATTAATCATCGTCCGCCTCGGTAGTATAGATAGTAGCCTCCCCTTCAAGAGGTCCCGAATTCGAATCTTGGTCAGGGTAAGTTACCTGGATAAGGTTTTTTCCTTAACCTGAAATACGAATGTCGTGTAGCTATAGGCCCTGTGGACCCTGGGCTCATTTGAGTGTCATTTCACCTATTTCATCCATTGTCTGTCATGATTTAACGTTTGAGGACGTAAAAACATACTCCATCATCTACAATTATTCTTTTATTATCGTATGGAGACAGATACTTCGTTGACTTCCACACGTAACATCATGTTAATGAGACTGAATTAAGGGGATCTGTAACAAATTACAAATAGAATGATGAAAAGATGATCTCCGCGTGGATTATCTGGAGGCCCGAGGTTGCGAAGCCATTTGTACCGAACATGAATGTGTTGATTTTGTATTCCTTCCTTGAATTTGAAGTTTCCGGTTGCGATGAGAATTAGTTTGGGTTATTGATGTAGTTATGCTTTTCCTTCAGGTCAGTGTTTTTTTTATTATTTTTTTTATTATTATTTTACGTCCTCCAACGTTAAGTCATATCGGACCACTATCGGACGATGAATGAAATGATGCTCAAATGAGCACAGGGTCCGTAGAGCTTAGAGTTACACGAAATTCGTCTTCCAGGATAATGGAAAACCCCGGAAAAGCCTTATCCAAGTAACTCACCCTAACCGAGATTCGAACTCGGGACCTCTTGAACGCCCGCCTCGGTAGCGTAGATGGTAGCGTGTCTACCTCACGTTCGAGAGGTCCCGAGCTTGAATCTCGGCCAGGGTGATTTACCTGGATAAGGTTTTTCCAGGGTTTTCCCTTATCCTTCAAGACGAATGTCGGGTAACTCAAAGCTCCATGACCCTGGACTCATTTGAGCATCTTTCATCCAATTCATTCATCGTCCGATATGACTTAACGTTGGAGGACGTAAAATTACAACAACAAAAAAGACCTCTTGAACGTGAGGGAGACACGTTACCATCCACGCTACCGAGGCGGGCCTTCAGGTCGTGATCTCGAATCGAGACAGAAAAATTTAGTGTGGCTTGACAAATAATTAATGATAATTTAAATTCTTTTCATTTACTTTATATTTACAAGGTATATATATACACACAGTGTTAACACTTTTACATTGATACAGACGGATTTAAGAACTCATAACAGAAAACTTTTTCGTGTAATAACACGTCTTAACATTTGGTGTCTACGTGTCTGTTGTCGTCGCTGTTGGCGGAATGAAGAACAGCTCGAGGTGGGCTATTTGTGCACCTGCCCTGCATAGGGCTTAACCACAAAGTGGCGGGATGTGAGTGTTGCAGGGCGGCGGGTGGAAATCAGGTTAGTGAATAGAAGGGAGGTAGCTTTGAATCTCCTCAACGGTTGCGGAATCGGGTGCAACGACCCTTGTCTACCGCTGGTGGAAATAAGTATATAGAAAGAGAAATATTGAAATTTTGAAATCCAGGCCAAAGCTTGGGTGGAAATAAATTTGTTTAAGGCTGGTGTAGTGGCCTCAGGGTTACCGGTAATGCCCGCAAGACATGCGGGAATGCCGGTATCGCTTTATTCGGCGTTCTCGGGGTATGTAGTTCCCAAGGGATCTAACCAGGGAGCTGTAGAATAGCTGTAGAACTTGTAGAAAAATGTGGTTGCGTGGCGCCCAATTTCATCTTCCACATAGTGGAGAGATGCCGCTTCGTGGAGCAACCTCACAGGGAACCTTATAATCTGAAGGCATCTATTCTGGACACGTTGGAGCAACAGCAGGTTAGATCCTGCGACCATGCCCCAGACCTCGTACGCATAAAGCATGATGGGGATAAGCCTGGGAAAGGTATCACAGACCGCAATACGGGGTATAACAAGGCCAAGGACCCACATGCCGGATGAGACAGCTCCTGGATGTGCTCCCAGAAAGTCAAGCTCTCATCCAGTTTCACTCCAAAGTATTTGATATAATTCGCCCACTGTATCCTCCCGGAGTAAGTGAAAGAGGGGAAGTTGGCGGGAAAGCGACGCTTGGAGTATAGGATGGCTTGGCTTCTCTCGGAGTTGATTGGCCACCGCCTACCGCTTCTAGACACTAAGTTTTTAGTTGTTTTTTTGTGTGTAATTTACGTCCTCCAACGTTAAGGCATATCGGACGATGAATGGAATAGGTGAAATGATGCTCAAATGAGTCCAGGGTCCATAGAGCTTAGAGTTACCCGACATTTGCCTTTGATGATAAGGGAAAACCCTGGAAAAAACCTTATCCAGGTAACTCACCCTGAACGAGATTCGAACTCGGGACCTCTTGAACGTGAGGCAGACATGCTACCACCACGCTACCGAGGCGGGCTTCCTTCTTTCTAAAAGAAGGATATTGATTTTTTTACCATCGCAATGGCAATTAAACATTTTCTTATTAGCCACGTTATTCTTAACGATCAATACAATCATACCATATTTGGTTATTTTTATAATATTTCTTTCTGAAACTTAATATAAAAAATCCAATACTCAATTATAACTTGAAATAATTTTCGTTCACTTTCACAATTACTTCCAACTATTTATGATGATTTCTTTTAAAACATTTTTAAAAATAAATGTAAAATAACAAATATAAAATTAATAACAATGTTTTAGAGTTTGAAATTGAACAACTGCCTTATTTCTTATGATTGCTCTGCTTTTAAGACAGTTCACATAGAGAAATGCTTGCTCCACACACACACACACACACACACACACACACACACACACACACACACACACACACACACACACACACACACACACACACACACACACACACATGCATCGAAAACGGCTTAGCATTTGCGAAAAGTTTAAGTACTGTAAAAGTGAAATAAATAACTCAATGTTCTTGAAAATGTAGTTGACATAAACCTTTTACTCGTACGTTGTTTGTAGTAAGATTTTGTCTATCTCTTACGGTTTAATAGCTATACTTCAGAGGATGTTCTCAGAAAATTCAAGGTATCCATTTCATTTGTCATAAAAATATGTTACACACATGTCATTTTAGTGAAAATAATTCCAAAAAATTTTGAAAAAATTGTAATTTTCGAAAAATGTGAAGGGTAATTTGAGGTGAATGCTCTTGAAAATCTTCGTATCGCATCCTTAAGGGTATGTATGACTGAAATTTCATGAAAATCGTCAAAATAACGACTTTTTTATTTTAATTCTATAAAATAATTTAGACATTTCCGAATGTGGAAAATGCATAATTTGCCTCCGGACGCCATTTTTAAATGCATATTTAAATGTCGGTGGCCTTTAAACTCTGTCAGAGTCACGCCCTCTTTTGCCTACATCCACATTCTTTGTCTGTTTTCCGTTCTTAAATTTTCAATTCAAGAAAAGAAAAATAAGGCTTTCAGACAAAACAGTTCCTAAAATGTTGCCAATATATCAGAGGCTGGCTTCTACAACATTACTAGAGAGGTGCAAAACAGGAAAAACACAGAATGCCAATGAATCTTTGCATCACGTCATATGGAATAAGTGCCCAAAGGAAGTTTTGATATAAAAAAATGGATCTTGCTGTTATTAAAAGCATCAGTGAGTTTAACATGGGTAGTCTTAAGTCATTGGAGCTGCAGCAAACTATCAGAGGTGAAAGTGTAGTAGACTCAGCAAGGAAAACTTCAGTGCAGCGAGATCAGACTCGTATCCTGCAAAGCAAGAAGCGAAGTTGTGCAGAAGAAAAGCAACATCTAAAGAAGAAAAAGGTGGAAAAAGCAGCAACAGAGGAGAGGAAAAAGAAATCTGAGGGTCCAACCTATCAGCCTGGTGGATTTTAATGTGAGTTATGCAATCAAATCTTTAATCGCTGTTTTCTCAATGTTCATATTTTCAGCATTTTTCTTCCTGTAAAATGCTCCTTGCGATGCCGTTTTTGTACTACATTCATGAAATTTCCTACACAGGTTCAGAATATCATGAGAAATTGAAATTGCCCTAGGTTTTATTGTGAAATGTATATAAGCATATATTTTTAATTTTCAAACACAAAACTTACAGTTTTTTTAGACAAAAAAGAATATTTGTAGATTAAAAAATTTTTGTGACCTAAACTAAAGGAGACACAGAAAAACCCAGAGCAATTTCAATAAGTATGTGTATTATGAACATAGGGTTAAAATATTAGACCAAAATTCAAAATATTTTGTCGCAAGGGACTTTTTTAGTGACGTAACAAAAAACATACAAAATTTATCATAATTTCTAAACTGCTGGAGAAAAATGGTTTAAATTTAGGTTGTAACATGTTTACAATATACTACACCCATGGTGTAAATTTGAAAAAGCTAGCATTATTAGTTCAGAATTTGAAAATTTCAGTCATACATACCCTTAAGTCGTTGAACTTTAATATTGTCACCGATCGCATTGTTGGTTGAAGCCGCGGCAAAGCCAGTGCCGGGCATGCGTGGGCATGAAAGAAAGAGATAGTGCCGCGCGAGCTGGACGCTTGCCGAGAGAGAGAAAGAGACAGAAATAACTCGGGAATTTCCCGCTGCATCGCGATTGTTATGGAATGATCTGCTGTATTCTGGAACAATGGCTGGGGTATAAAAAGCCCCACAAGGTGTGAGTCGAGTCAGTTGCTAGTGAGTTGTTAACTGTTTGTGTGCAGCTGTGTAGTAATTTGAAGTGTTCTGCAGTGAATTCTTTCGTTTGTTTACGTGTGGCAGGAATAAAGACACGTAATTTTGCTGCTGCCAGAGTTGTACAAAGCTCTTTTTACTAAAATTAGGGGCATTTTAAATTTCTGCAAACAAGACTTTTAGTTCTACGAGCCCACAAGGTCACAATTGCAAATTTAGTTTTCACCGACTTTTTCTTTTTGAGTTATGCTCTTCAGAGAAACGCGGACACTCTCACAATCGTACGTCCGTACCTTGCTTATATATATATTAAGAGGAGCTCGAAACGTGTATTCCCAATGAGCTGCGTAGTTTGAATTTGGGGGGGGGGATGCATTACCTACTATACCTACTAGGTACCTGATAGAGAAAGCAGGAAAGGTTCCTTAAAACGTATAGAAACATTTGGTTATTCTGTCATAAAACCTAGCTTTCTAGAACTTAGAAAGAAATGCTTATTTGAAAACCTCTGAGGGTCTTATATTTGCATTTTTTACGAGTCCCATACTGCTTTCCTGATTTTATTCAACGCTTTTCCTACGACACATTATGTCTTTATAGAGATATATTTCACGTACATTACTCCAAATTTTTCCAAAGTCCACTTCTAAGAATCATTCTATGTCATTGTGCCTCTCCGGGTTTTCTCTTGCGTAGTTGTGGCCGCGCCGTGGCTCAGTTGTTAGACCGCTTATCTCTCACCAAGGCGGCCCGTGTTCGATCCCAGGTGACCGCAAAGTGAGATTTGTGGTGGACAACATGGCGCTGGGGCGGGTTTTCTCCGGGACTTCCGGTTTCCCCCGCCATCTCATTCCACCGGTGTTCCATCTTCATCTCATGTATCATCAGTGGCACCACCTGCGGTGCCGTATGTAGTAAAAGCGGGCGTTAAACACTACACACATCTTTCGTAGTTTTGCGTTGGAATAACTACAGGATTTATGGATAGTTTTATTTTACGGTTTAGAACTTATTTCTAGTCCAACTTCTGATCTAGTCCTCCCTTCTTAATGATACATTTTATTAGGTTCACGTGTGAAAGGAAACTTTTTATTTTTATTTTTAAAGGCAAAATGTGGTCTCCAACCCGACTGCTGGGATCGTCTTCGAACCACAGAATGGGGGAGTGTCCGTTGTCCTGGCCTGCCGAGGGTGGTTTCCATCCAAGTAAACTGTAGGAACCTTGCCCTCTGCATTGTAGTGGCTCCTTCGGATGGCCATCCTCTGTCTCCTCTCCCCTCATCCTTCCTCCAGGGGATGCCCCACTTCGGGCATAGTTATAGTTCAAGACTGGTCACAGTGCTGAATCCATTTCGTACCGTAATTCAGTAAAATGACAAACGTTTTAAAATTCCCTTTATGTGTCACTAAAATATCAACTTTTTGGATGTTTCTGAATGTTTCTAAAAACTTTTGTTTACTTACAAAGCCTGCTCGTTCTGTCAGAACATTATTCCGAACGAAATTCCCAAGTGCTGGAGTTGCAAGCCATGCAGCGGTATGCAAATTAACAAACCAAGTATGTATAGTGTACCACAGGAAAGAAAGTCTCCGCGGAATGAGACACAGGGGGTTTGGAAAGTTTCCTACACCTTCCCTCGGTAGTTTATGACACCCCATATCAGTTCAGTTACAGACCATTCAAAAATATTCTGACGGCTTCTACTTTTCTGAATGAATCTTCTCGGCTTTAGTGTACAGAGTGAATAGGGCGCATGCTTTTTTTTAACAGTTCTGCTCCTTGTGTAGCATGCGTTCTCTGGCACATACATTCGCTATCCTTGTCCCACTGTGTAAGGGGGCGCATTCCTTTCAGGGACTTACTTTGCGTTGGTGGACAGTCTATTTGTCTATTTGAGCTGTTCAGTACTTTTTAAGGTAGGTAGAGAAATAACACATTAGAATAGATTACAGAATATATTTAAAAATCAAGTACTGTGGTCACAGAAAGTCGCGTGATTTTAGTACATCAGAGGTTTTCTGTCTTAGGGTGTATCTCAAGTAGTATTATTAATTCAAAAAGACCGCCTTGGTAGCGTGGTGGTAGCCTTCCTCACGTTCAAGAGGTCCAGAGTTTGAATCTCGGTCAGGGTGAGTTACCTGATAAGGTTTTTTTTGGATTTTTCCCTTATCCTGAATGACGAATGTCGGGTAACTCTAAGCTCCAATGACCCCGGACGCGTTGAGCATCATTTCACCCATGTCATTCATCGTCCGATATGACTAAATGTTGGAGGACGTAAATTATATTTAAAAAATCCAAAAGTTCAGAATGTCCGAGTTTGAAGTGATGAACTGCTGCTGCAGAAGTAACTCGCACAACACCGCGAACATTTCCTTAAAATATATTTGTTGTCTTTCTTAGCAACCAAACAGTTTATGGTTCTGTACGAAGAGCTACGCCTATATTTAGGATTACATTCTCTGAATGGATTTTAATAAAACACTATTGATCATAGTGTCACTTTCCATGCATATATTAATTAACAAAACTGCCGGCACTGCAGTTAAAGGAAACACACGTTGTTTTGTGAGGAAGCCTTTATTACCAGGAAACACACAACACCTGCAATTACTATAAGAAAGGTATAAACATTTTAACAAGGTAATAGGATTAGATAATGTGTTAAGGCATTTCTTAACCTTCTTCAATAATGTGAGGGATCTTAGCTTCGTGCGGTATCTTCTTTTCTTCTTTCTTTACTTATTTAATTTTTCAATAGGAATCTGCGACGCTTCTACTGCCAATATAATGCTGCTTACAGTTTACGAAGGATATGATGATCAAATTAGCAACAACATACAGATAAGATTCGGAGGAGGACTTTGCACTTCGATCATATTTTGTTTATATCCCTAACGGGGAACGGGTAAAGTGAGAGAATAAGAGGGGTGGGTGGTCGGACCTAATAACTACAGATATACACCACCAGATATACAGATATACGAAATCCTCAGCCTAAACTTCAGTATTTCTAGCATGAGCTCCCATGTTATACGTTTTCCACGAGAGCTGTTTCTCTAAGCAAGGCAGCTGTCACCTATCCTCATCACTCATCAGTAATATTTACTGCCATAAGTTGCGACCTTCACCCATAGAACAGTTAGGGAGCCCAGATCTAACCATCTTTCTCTTCTGTCTCCTTCCAACTCCTATACACAGCGAACTTATCATTGCAGTTACTTGTTGCAATATGCCGTGTGAATCGTCTGTAGCCCGCCTCGGTAGCGTGGTGGTAGCGTGTCTGTCTCACGTTCAAGAGGTCCCAAGTTCGAATCTCGGTCAGGATGAGTTACCTGGATAAGGCTTTTCCGGGGGTTTCCCTTATCCTATAAGACGAATGTCGGGTAACTAAGCTCTATGGACCCTGGGCTCATTTGAGCATCATTTCACCCATTCCATTCGTCGTCCGATATGACATAACGTCGGAGGACGTAAATTAAAAAACATGAATCGTCTGCCACCCCCCCCCCCCCGAGTACAGTTGACTGTAAAGTATTGTGAACCCATATTAAAGGAAGAACTACTGAAAATTATGTTAAATGGTTAAGCACCATGTTCCAAATTTACCCCTTAATTTGGAAGGTGAAATGCCCATTCGTATTAATGAAAGGCTGAAAAATGTGTACGGTGATGCAACAATGGATGTCAGCACAGTTAGAAGATGGGTTCATCGATGTAATGAAGTAGACGGGCAAACACTGCTGGCTAATGAAATGCGGAGCGGTAGACCGGTAACTGCAGTGACTCCACGCAACATTTAGTGAGTGGACGAGATCATTCGTGTTGACTACTGGGTAACAACGGATGAACTGTGCTGCATTTTGTCCCTCATTAAGGGCAGTGTGATGACGATTGTCATGGCGGATGTTCTTATTTTGTATCACAATGCAAAACCACACGCCATTCATCACACCGCTGAAGCGATTGTGCAAATTGGATGGGAAACCTTGCAACATCCCCATACAGCCCCGACCTAGCCCCATCAGACTAGCATCTGTTTTGGCCGCTAAAGGAAGCGTATCGTGGGATGCACTTTGAAGATTCAAGCCGGCCCTCGTAGCCATGGTCGTTGGAGCGTATGTCTCTAGCGTTCCGTCGCGTAAAGGGTCGCGGTTTCGAGTCCCGCCTTGGGTGTGGGTGTTTAACGTGTATAGTGTATATGTGTGAAACTACAGAAAACAGATAGTAAAATAAATATGAACAAAAAACAGTTAGATCAAGAAAAGAAAAACATATATCTATGTATATACATGTATGCTATGTTTAAGAAAAAGATTCAGACAGCGAAAACATCTCTACGTCAATGGCTTCGGAAGAAAGATCGTGCATTTTACCACACGAAATACATGCCCTTGTTAAAAGGTGGAGCAAAACTCTGCAAATGAACGGGGATTACATTGAAAAGTGACAGTTAAATCCTCAATATTGAGGCTTTCATAGTGTGTGAACAAAGTTTGATTTTCTTGCAAATTAAAAGAGAACAAAAATAGGAGACATTACTTTTTGACTGACCTGTATGCTTCTAGTTTCATTACAAAATATGATTTTTCTTGTAATTTACGTCCTCCAACGTTGTCATATCGGGCGATGAATGGAATGGATGAAATGATGCTCAAATGAGTCCGGGGTCCATGGAGCGTAGATTTACCATATATTCGTCTTTACAGGATAAGGGAAAACCCCTGAAAAAACCTTATCTAGGTAACTCACCCTGACCGAGATTTGAACTCGGGACCTCTTGAACGTAAAGCAGACATGCTATCACCACCCTACCAAGCACAAAATAGAAAGGGAGAACTTTGTAATGTCAGTGAAATTAATTAGGTGCACATATTTAACGAGATAAAATTTAAAACCACAGGTGTACTTATTTTTAAACTCTGCATTAGACATTTAAAGGCAAAAATGCATTTTGAAATAATTCACTTTTATAAGCTTTTGTTCAAAAATACTAGCATTTTCACTCTTTTCGGGTCAAGTCTACTTAGTTTTCTATTGCATATTAGTCCTGCTGTGGCGAATAATCTTTGAGAGAAAGTTGTTTCAGTTTGAATGCACAAATATTTAGTGGCCTTTTTTTTTTAGTTTTGTAAATTTTGGATTTGTTTTCAAGTAATCCAGTGCACTAGAAAGAGGAGGTGACAAATCGTCTGTGAGATATTCTGTGATTTCTTCTTGAGAACTGTTAACTGGCAGTGAATCTGACACGCTATTATTTTCTTGCATGTTACTGTACAGGTAATACCACAGCTTCTTGGGCTTGCAATATTCTCCTTACGGCAATAATATTTTGTAACTTTAAAATAAATTAAAAATCACAGAATCACCACCGAAGTATCCAAAAAGTACTGAGCAAATTTTCTGAAGTATCGTTCAATGTCGATACCATGCAAGTATCCTAAGTATCGAGTCAGTTTAAAGTTGAAATATACTTATATCCATGATCTCCAGGTTATAGGAAAAGAAATTAACATTTAAAAAAAATCATGGCCCGTGAGGGGATCGAACCCACGACCTTCGCGTTATTAGCACGACGCTCTAACCAACTGAGCTAACAGGCCATTACAATTGCAGTGCGATCACTAAAGCTTCTATCTAATCACTCAACCTAATGCGGTATTCTTATAATGTGCACATATATTTGTTATTGGTTAACTGTCTTGGAATGGATTGTCGTTCTGTGAACATTAATTCTTTATTTGACGTAATAATACGCCTTAATATATTCAAAGGAAATTTCATTTGCATTTTCATATCCGTACTTATTAAATATATTACATAACTTCTTACCATAAGGTAGAACCTTCCTCACAATACGACTGACAATAGCGCGGACATTTATCGATATTTATGCCAAGTTTTTATTATACATAAGCGTTGTCTTTATCAAAGGGTAAAGCTAGACTGAAAAATTCAATGCCATAGCCGGGATTTGAAGCACGGATCTTCTGGTCTCCGTCCAGCCGCTCTAACCACTGAGCTACTATGGCCAACGTGCCAACATGACATTAAATTCTCCAACTGACTCGTGTTTCTCCCGGTAAACCACTAGAAGTTCTCATAAACACATGAGACAACTACCTTAATGGCGACTTACTATGCTGTAAGTACTTTAAGGCCCAGGCTTTATATTCGGACAACTATTAGGTACAATTAATGAAAATTAATTGTTCTTTCACACTAGCCGTGTGTAGGACGCACTATGAAAGGGTAGAGCCAGACTGAAAAATTCAATGCCATAGCCCGGATTTCAACCACGGATCTTCTGGTCTCCGTCCAGCCGCTCTAACCATTTGGGCTACTATGACCAACGTGCCAACATGACATTAAATTCTCCAACTGACTCGTGTTTCTCCCGGTAAACCACTAGAAGTTCTCATAAACACATGAGACAACTACCTTAATGGCGACTTACTATGCTGTAAGTACTTTAAGGCCCAGGCTTTATATTCGGACAACTATTAGGTACAATTAATGAAAATTAATTGTTCTTTCACACTAGCCGTGTGTAGGACGCACTATGAAAGGGTAGAGCCAGACTGAAAAATTCAATGCCATAGCCCGGATTTCAACCACGGATCTTCTGGTCTCCGTCCAGCCGCTCTAACCATTTGGGCTACTATGACCAACGTGCCAACATGACATTAAATTCTCCAACTGACTCGTGTTTCTCCCGGTAAACCACTAGAAGTTCTCATAAACACATGAGACAACTACCTTAATGGCGACTTACTATGCTGTAAGTACTTTAAGGCCCGGGCTTTATATTCGGACAACTATTAGGTACAATTAATGAAAATTAATTGTTCTTTCACACTAGCCGTGTGTAGGACGCACTATGAAAGGGTAGAGCCAGACTGAAAAATTCAATGCCATAGCCCGGATTTCAACCACGGATCTTCTGGTCTCCGTCCAGCCGCTCTAACCATTTGGGCTACTATGACCAACGTGCCAACATGACATTAAATTCTCCAACTGACTCGTGTTTCTCCCGGTAAACCACTAGGAGTTCTCATAAACACATGAGACAACTACCTTAATGGCGACTTACTATGCTGTAAGTACTTTAAGGCCCAGGCTTTATATTCGGACAACTATTAGGTACAATTAATGAAAATTAATTGTTCTTTCACACTAGCCGTGTGTAGGACGCACTATGAAAGGGTAGAGCCAGACTGAAAAATTCAATGCCATAGCCCGGATTTCAACCACGGATCTTCTGGTCTCCGTCCAGCCGCTCTAACCATTTGGGCTACTATGGCCAACGTGCCAACATGACATTAAATTCTCCAACTGACTCGTGTTTCTCCCGGTAAACCACTAGAAGTTCTCATAAACACATGAGACAACTACCTTAATGGCGACTTACTATGCTGTAAGTACTTTAAGGCCCAGAATCAACTTCGAATTTAAGAATCAACTTGGAATTTCCTTGTTTCTGTCATGGACAATTATACGTCGATGTTCCCGCGTCTTTATATATTTGTGCACCACAAAAAGGACAAAACATATTGTTTATCAGAAAGCTTTAAATTGAATATCTCAATTATAATTGTGTTATAACTGTAACTTCATTCCCAATTGCATTGTAAATAAGCAACTAATCTGAATTTGTTAAATGTATATAGATACGTTCAGACAACTTTTATTGGATGTACGGACTTCGCTGGGTCAGCTAGTATATTACAGAAATGAATGGAAACAACACGCTGAAAGGAAGATGTCCAGGATTTGAATCCCGTCTATGGCATTGAATTTTTCAGTCTGACTCTACGTTTCCACAATTTAGCCTACACACGGCCAGTGTGAAAGAACAATGAATTTCCATTAATTGACCTAATAGTGGTTAACTATAAAGCCCGGACCTTAAAGTACTTACAATATAGTAAGTCGCCATTAAGGTAGTTGTCTCATGTGTTTATGAGATCTCCTAAGTGGTTTACCGGGAAAATGCGAGTCAGTTGGAGAATTTTATGTCATATCGGCACGTTGGCCATAGTAGCTCAATGGTTAGAGCGACTGGACGGAGATCAGAAGATCCTTGGTTCAAATCCCGGCTGTGGCATTGAATTTTTCTGTCTGACTCTACCCTTTCATAGTGCGTCCTGCGCACGGCTAGTGTGAAAGAACAACCAATTTCCATTAATTGCCTTTATCGCTGCCCTGTGCCGAAGTCATTAGCTATAACTAGGTGAAGCCGGAAGGATGCATGTTAGTGGGCAAGAGGCGAGGTTTAAAGGCATTAGGTCGTTTTGTTTCTTCATATTTTGCTGTCAGTTTTAAGTTGAAATATATTTATATCCATGATTTGCACGTTACAGGAAAAGAAATTGACATTTCATGGCCCGTGAGGGGATCGAACCCACGACCTTCGCGTTATTAGCACGACGCTCTAACCAACTGAGCTAATAGGCCCATGTACATTACTCCTCTCAAAATTGCATATGTAGCTGGGTTTGACGCAACTTTTTCCACATTCTTTGCATGGGCAATCAATAACGGTGCCAAGACTAATTCTCAGATATCGGTTACGTTTTGTTTTTATGTTCAATTGTCTTGTCAACAATTTCTGTCTGCTTGTTTGCTCGAAACCTGTCGCAGAATTTTTGACCATTTGGACACATTCTAATTATCGTAGGTATTTTTGTAAAGTCAATATGCACTGGAATAATTTACATTTGCTTTTGTAAGCCACTAATGCCTTCTTCAGATTACATTTTTGACTTCTCAACGCCGTGTTCAGGTCCTGTACAGTTTAAGAGAATATAGTTGATACAAATCTGTATTAATGCTCTACCATGCCAAACTTCAGTACTTATAAGACTGGTAGTATTACATGAGCGTCGTTAAAGTACGCCTGTGCATTAAAGTGTTGGTATTCGACCAATCAGAAGTGGCCACGTAACATTGTGAAAGCGCAAGCATCAATTACTCTCGTTCCGATCGACAACGGTACTAGAGCCAGTTTAGAAAAAAGTCAAAATATCTGACACCAGTAACAGTGACATTGAACTTACGCCACCAGAAATTACGGCAAAAGTACTTAATGTTACCAATAACTTGTTGCTACAAGGGTCAAGAAATATATAAGAGATATTCTATTCACAATTCTTGGATTGGAGAATATCAAAATGTATAAATCGTTCTCAGAAAATGTATTCCTAGTGTATTTCGAAGAATTTTCTCAAAATATTAAATCATCGAACTTGTGGACTCACTATTATATTTTGAAATCAACACTCAACATTACATAGCAAATTGACTTATCTAAATACTCAAATAAATAATGATATTTGAATAACAGTAAATAACCTATATTTTAAATGAAGTGAGTTCTGTTATTTTTATCATTAGCATTAATTGCAAATGATATTTCGATAAATTCAATTTGTTCCAGTTTGTCTATACTTTCTTTTATGTTAAATTGTGTCACACGTTAACAACTGTTTATGGGGAAGTAATCAATATTTCTGTGCCTGCGTACTACGTACTACGTCTCACGAGGGCTGTTCAATAAAGAATGATCATAATTTTTTTACGGTCATAATTTTTCGCACTAAAATTCAGTCTTATTACATTCTGTTAGCTTAAAGTGAAACAAACACGATGTAATAGTTTCATTGTTGGTACTCCTGGTTCCCGCCTGTGAGAACCAGGCAAGCTCAGACATGTTCAGTATCCCCTACCGCTGCAATGGTGGTAACATGCAGTTAAAGTTGATGTTAGAGGAAGATCCGGAGTTTCTCTCAAACGTAATCACTGCTGATGAAACTTGGCTACATCATTTTGATCCTGAGAGCAAACAGCAAAGCTCAGTGTGGAAATCTCCTTCATCATCAACCCCCCAAAAAGCAAAAGTGGCTGCTTCTGCTGGGAAAGTTATGGTCATCTCATTCTGTGATATTCGTGGAATGGTTTATCAGCATGTTGTACCTGCACACACACCAGTGACTGGATAATACTACAGGGATGTCCTGAAAACATTCCAAGTCCATATCAGGCGCAAAAGACCACATTTCCATAAAGCAGGTGGATGCTGCATTACGATAATGCACGGCCGCATATTGCCAATGTTGTGTGCTGAATATCTTGCAAAAATCAACGTGAAGTGCATCCCTCACCCTCCCTATAGTCCGGATTTAGCCCCATGTGACTTTTTTCTATTCCCTAACTTGAAGAAACGCCTTCTTGGGAGGCATTATCTATCATCAGAAGTAGTGGTGAAGGCTGCGGAGGCGATTTTGAAGGATCTCTCAAAAATGGTTTCCAGCATGTCTTTGAAGACTGGCAGAAACACTGGGACAAGTGCATCGCATTCAGGGGAGACTATTTTGAGAAGGACCATCAAAATTATGAGGATGGGCAAAGGTATGTTGTCAAAAAATTTGTAACCCTTCTTTATTGAACAGCCCTCGTACTTTACGATTGTAACATATCACTAAAACCAGAAATGAATACTTTGAAATGAAACCTCTAATTTAGATACATGATCGAGCATAAACAGTCGTATGGAATTTGACTATAATGGTAATTAAAACACTCGTGTCATAATTATTAACCTCACTTCGCTTAGCTCATTCGTTAATAATAATTCTGAAATTTTAATTGCTACCATTATAGTCTCGCATAATATACTATTATTAAACGACATAACAAATGTTGCTCCCAGAGCTTACTTAATGGAGTATGGAGAGAATCTGGCCTCCGATTTTATTTATTTTATTTTTATTTATATTTTGAAAGGGAGAGAGTAATAATAGTTTTACAAAGAAAATACGTTTAACTTTGTCACAAGTAAACTTCCTTTACTGTTGGCATCAAGTGGGTGTTATTGGCGCAAATTATTTCTTTTATTTGAAGTCCAAATGAAGTAATAAACAATTTTGTTCACTGAAATTTGCTCTTGTATTAATATTACCCTGACATTTAACGCCCGTTTATCCGTGTATGTAACCACTTTGCATATATATTAAATGTATGCAAGAAGAAAAAAGAAATAAAAACCAGTCTCAAACTACTCTTTACATGGAAACAGTTTCTAAAATGTTGATTTTTTTTTTCAAAAATGGCTCTAACGATTCGGTTTTAATTAACATTTGATAGAGATATTTGGATATTATCTTGACATATGATATATATATATATATATATATATATAATGTCCTGGGAATAGCCTGTTCTTTATTCTGAGCAAAGTCTTAGTATACAAAAAATGTAGATAAAACATATAGCTCTTTTTCTTTGTTTTTTTTTTTTTGTGTATCCATTTCAGGATAATTGTTTGTATTTTCTAATAAGTAATTTTATCAAGGGGAAGTCTTTATTCGTTTTTTTCCTGGTCATGCAAATAGAACGATAATTCACAGCCGTAAAATAGCAACCAGCTCTTAAAAGAGTGGACTATCACTTAAAATCTGCTATTATCTTACAAGGAAACTGTGTAACAAAAGCATTTCTGCAGCAGCAGAGGAGTTGGCAGACTGAGGGACAGCGTGAGGTGTGTCAAACGTGTACCTGTCTTAGGAGGCACTTAACCACGTAATGCCTGGAATGTGAGTTTTGCACGGAGGAGTTGAAATTTAAGTTAAGGTAGAAAAGGGATGTAGCTTAAACTTCTCGATATTTGAAGCATTTCTGCAAATATCTATCTCAATTAATGGGAAGAACTAAGAAGAATAAGCACTGTATGGTGACTTTATAGGTTCGTAGAATTAAAAGTCCAAATTGCAGAAATACAAATAGTTCTTTATTTCCACCGAATTAGAGTTATTACACTCACAAATCACGTACCACAGACAATTATGTAACAATCACTATTGCGTAACACTCACAATTACGTAACTCTCACTGCTCAGCGCCTTGCCGAACAACCCTCTCTAGAGCTGAATAAGAACTCCTGACTCGTCCACTGTATCGCTTATATAGGCAGATCGCTGCATCTCGAAGCTTCGTGGCTCGGAGCAATCATCCCGATTGTTCCAGACGTTAGGGAGAGGGGAAAGAGACGGTACAGCGGCTCATAATACTTTTCTAACCATCCCCTCATTGAGCGCCACAAGATAAATGGGTAAGCGTGGCCTGAATGCTTCCCGCCTCTCACCCAGCTGCCAGTTGGTCGTGTCTTCCGATAATTGGGTGACAGTATCAATAGGTAGAATTATACTGAAAAATTCAATGCCATAGCCGGGAATTTTCGGTCGGACTCTACCTTTCCAAATCTTGTCTTACAAAGAGCTAGTATGAAAGAGTAATTAATCGATTTGTTCAATATTTTCTTTATTATTCCAATGCTGTACAACTAGAAAAGTAGTGACTTCCTTTGTTTCGCATAAGACAATGAAAAGAATGCATAATATAAGCACTTCCATATAGCAGCCTACTCTTTAAACGTGTTTATTGCTGTCTCAACCTCCTAAGGCTTCTCGATGCTGCAACAGAATGTAAACCACCTCTGTAGTGTGAGTGGTGTAGTCGCGCAGTGGTTCTGGGACACCTTCAGCCATAGAAGTGTCAGAGTGCCCAGGTCTAACCTTCTTTCTCTTCTGTCTCCTTCCAATTCATATACTCAGCGAACTTATGGCTACTTGGTACAATAAGCCGTGTCAGTCGTTTACCCCCTTCAAGTACAGTTGATTGTAAGGTACTCTGACAGTCATACATATATTAATTGTTCATAAAGAAATACTGCAAATTATATTACATGGTTAAGCACAATATTAATATCAAATTTTCTCCTTAAATCGCTACTAGCAATAGATAATGCCTCTTACAATAGTACACAAATAGATAAACCTCTAACTTCAAATTCTTTAAGAAGTTATATGCTTCCTCGGTCACAAAATCACAATATCCCATTTGATGAAAATAGCACCAAAACAAAATTGTATGATTTAAT
This sequence comes from Mantis religiosa, assembly GCA_030765055.1. Taxonomy (NCBI): domain Eukaryota; kingdom Metazoa; phylum Arthropoda; class Insecta; order Mantodea; family Mantidae; genus Mantis; species Mantis religiosa. Next base: position 1,252,680 of record JAUKNK010000065.1, on the reverse strand, counting down.
TTTAGCCAATAAGCTGATTCAGAAGAACTTTTTGATTGACTAAATATTAACAGAATATAACCATGCAACCTTAAGGCTTCCTGCATAACATCCGGATCTGAATCCTATTGAATTAGTAGGAACAAATGCGAAACAATGGGTTGCTTGTAGAATGTAATATCATGTGGATGAAATAAAATAGGAGTATTAGGAAAAAGATTTACTAGCGGAAGAAAAAGTTGAAAGAATAATTGACAATAAAGGGATGCAAACAGTGACGAGGACGACAGTAACAATGACTCAACAGACGAAGATATGTCAGGCGTAGAAGAATTAAAATATGATTAAAGGAAAAATTGTTTAACTCAGTTATAAGTTATGTGTAAGTGAAAAACTTTTCTGGAGACTATACTACATGGCAAAGCGAGAAAACGTATCGGAAAAAATTCGCAACTCAGAAATTTTTACCTGAGCTTATCACACATACACGGCGAGTCCAGTGTATGTATACTCTGTTCAGATGTAATCATGTCTTCTGGACATCAACGTGCCATACATCGGCAGGCGCGAGAAAACACATCATATAAGCTTCCAATCGCTCTATTTGTGTTCCGTAACTTACTATACGTCAGCTTACTAGAATTTCACTCTTCTAATCAACTAGCTAAGACCCGATAAGAGACGATCACAGCGCTGGTCACCTGTAGGTAGAGTAGCCGTATTCCCATAAAAGCCCTGGGTGTTCAGCGGGCGAGCCTGTTTTCAATATCCGCTTGGCGCCTCATGTATGCCAGTTCCTCCCTCTCTCCCTCCCACTCAGCCGTATGCGTCAACCTGTATGCGCAAAGGTCAGTGTGTATCCTCATCTAGACGAGTGAACTTGGTTATCACGTGCTTTGTTGGGAACACTAAATCTGTTGTTGAGTTGAGTTGAGTTGAGTCCAGAGGTTCTACTCCAATTAGTCTTGAACCCGTAGGAACAAGACCCAGGCCTTTTTCAACCAGGGAGTTATCCGAGCTGTCCCAAAGGGGCTGGGCGTCCTCCGTGGGGCTTTCCATAGGACAAGACCTGGGTTACAAACAAGCCCCCCCATCTGGTCCAAGAACACAAGACGGGATGGAAGTGGATACGCCACTTACGCGCGCCAACACCAAAGGTGAAGGCTCCCGATATGACCTCGGTGGGGCCGTCTGGCGATCTAGCACACCTTCTACTAGCTTTGCAGGCTAGTACCCGGGAGAATTAATGGCTTCCCTCAACCCCGTCCTTAGACGTACCCGATTCCCACGGGTATCGGGAACCACTGCCCCCTCGAGACCATCCCAATCCGAACAACTCCCGAAGGAGGGTCTCAGATGTTCGGCCCGAGGTTCCTCTAGTAACGTCAGAGGTACCACGAGTGCTAAGGGTCCGCAGCGCCCGCACCACGGCAGCTGAACTAAATCTGTGAAACTTATCAGTTAGAATGCAGTTAAAGAAAAACTAAAGCCCAATCTTCCAGAAAAGTCTGTTTTTGTGATAGACAACGCTTCATATCACAATGTGACCAGAGAAAAATGCCCCACAGCGAACACAAAAGAGCAGGATATGAAAGACTGTTTGGTTAAGCATAGGATTCCGTTCGGAAGCCATATGTTGAAAGCGGAACTATATGATCTTATAAAGTTGCATAAGCCAAAACATAAGAAATATATTGTGGATGCAGTTTTAGAAGAAGATGAGCACGTAGTTCTCCGCTTACCACCGTACCATCCCGACCTGAATGCCATAGAAAAAATTTGGGGAAATGTAAAAGAATGGGTTGCGCTTTGCAATGTGAGCCTCAACATGGGAGACGTGTGGCGTTTGTGCGAACAGCGATTTGGTGAAATAGGAGAAGCAGAATGGGTTCCAGTTTGCCGGCATGTTCACCAAGTGGAAGAGAAATGTATAAAAACTGAGGGTCTCCTAGAAACAGAGGTGGAAAAGCTAACGATCACTGTTAATGACGACAGTAGCAGCAGTGATTCCGAAAGTGATTACTCAGCAACGTCTGAATATGAGTGCAGCAGCAGAGCCGAGAGCTACGTTTTCGAAGGATGTGCAGACGACATGCTGGACGGCATCGAGGAACTTCCCCAATCACCTCACGCCTAAGCCACGCCCATCGGTGGTGCGAGTCGCTCCTAAGGTAAGCAATGCATTATGCCAGGGTTTTTACGGAAGTAATCTAACTCTAAATACGCCTCAACGCTCTGTCGAGTAATAAGACTTCCCTGATTAGCGACACATGTAAAACACAATCCAGTGATACTTGAGAGGGTGAAGTCATCGCAATGAGATATCGCTGCCATTCAAGGGCAGGGGAAACAGGTAAGAGATTCGCATCACAGCTTTCATTTAAATATTTCAGTGTTCAAGAACCATTGCGCGACATATAGCCTGTCTTCAGGAGGTCCAGAATAATCTTGGCCAGCGTGAGATATCAGGATAAGGCTTTCACTCGGGGGTTTCCTTTATCCTCAAAAGTAAATGCCGTGTAACTCTAAACTCTATGGACTATATGCTCATTTCAGCATCAGTTAACCCATTTCTGATATGATTTAACGTTGGAGAACGTCAATTAAAAATGAACACACTGTTTACATCACAGCAATAATATAATTTGCAAATACTTAGGCTGTTTGCATGCAAAGACACTTATGCTCACAAACTGAAGTATACTCTGAGGTTTATGATAACTTTAAAATAAAAAAGCATAAAAACGCTGATATATTACATTCATATGACTTTCTCTACTCGTTTTTCAAAAACTATTCTTATGAAAGCTTATTCTTCTGTCTACTTCAGATTAATTGAGATAAACATGGTAATGGTTTGTAACAATTCCTTGCATGTGCTTATTTGAATAGAAAGGCCTCAGCAATAGTAAAACCTTTTAATAGCTGATCGTTATTTAACAGCTAAAACTTTATTCTCTTTGCAAGATGAGAAAGAAATAAAAATGGAAAAAAGAGGAATACCGACTTCTCATTTGAGCAACGCTTAACTATTACAAAACCAATTACAAGGACTACCTCGGAAGAGTTTAACTCCATAACAGTGAATGAAAGAAAGAAAAAATAGAGAATAACATAAAAATGCATTTAAGGGTGTCGCGTTATGTCGAAGGTCCCTCGCTACGTCGAGCTTCGAAGCGACGATCTATTGACTTCGTTGTACTCGTCGCTGTTGTGGCTGAGGAGGGGAAATTATCTCTGGGTCCACCTCGACGAGAATCTATATCACTACTGAACTATGGAGTAGTGATGTGGTTGGACTGGGAATTTTTTTTTTTGGGGGGGGGGGGGTTCTTGAAGAGAAAGTCTTGTAATACTTTTGCATCGGCGTCAAGTTACTCGGATATCTGCAGGTTTCAGTGATTTAGGTGGCACTCGCGGACTGTACTCATAAGTATATATGCTTTAAGCTCTAAAATATTTATCTTAATTTGAGAATATTTTATATAACGTCGGATGAATCTCGCACTTCACGTTGCTCGATGCTGCTACGGCTCAATACTTCTCCCTATCTGAGACTTCGCCAGACTCTGGATTCGGCTCCGACAATCCGTTTTCTAAACTCCCAGAAACGGTAAATTCCTTTCTTTGGGTAAACAAAAGGGAAGGCTAATAACCCTTGTGGCCAACGCTAAGAGGTAAGCTACAACGGAAGCTGTACCATTACTGTCCAGCAACGCAAAGAAGGTCCCTGAAAGGAATGTGCCCCCTTACACAGTGGAACAAGGACAGCGAATATGTGTGACAGGGAACGCATGCTACACAAGGAGCAGAACCGTTAAAACATATGTGTCCTATTCACTTTGTACTCTAAAACCGAGAAGATTCATTCACAGCAGTAGAAGCCGCCAGAATGGTTTTGAATGGTCTGTAACTGTACTGACACACCCTGTCCAGGAAGGGTGTGGGAAACTTCTTCAATCCCCCTGCGTCTCAGGCCCCGGAGACCCTCTCTCCTGTGGTATACCGTAGTTGCCCTGAAACCTAGCAGACAATCCGGAGAAACTACGCCTGTGTATTTTCTTGATTATAATTTTCGAGGTTTACAGCATTTTATACATCATTTATATATGTAATACGTTCCTACAAATATTATTATAAAATAATAGATAGTGTTATTGATATAATTGTTTACATAACTGTTAATAATTCCTGAATTAATAAAATATAATTATTTATTTTATACTAGCATAACAGGCAGGCGGAAATATCGCTACAAGGGATATTGCATCTATGTTTTAATAAGATAAATATTTTCTTTTGCAGTAAAAGTTTGCCTATATGCTTAAAGCATAAGGTCATAGAGATTGGAAAGGAATTCAGGGGTAATCAACATTCAAAATATACCTTTCATTGCCATGAACAATATCTTAAACGTACGATGTTTTAATCAACATTGTCAGAGACATTTCTGAGAAAATGAGCATTTTTGAGTAGTAGAATAGTACGGGAGATAGTGTTGAAAATCCTTTTGTTGCATGCCTGGAAGATGCTCAACACAAATACCAGTTTGGTATTTAAATGACTTCATTTTTCAGTAATGCTGTAGACAAACAGAGACACGCACACACAGTTGCATGCACTTTTTCCCCTGTAAATGCGTTTTTAGTGTTCAGGGGACACTAAACACAATTTCCGGTGAAAACACGATTTTTTTTTTTTTTTTTTTTTTTTTTTTGGTAATTTACGTCCTCCAACAGTTAAGTCATATCGGACGATGAATGGAATGGGTGAAATGATGCTCATGTGATCCCAGGGTCCATAGAGTTTAGAGTTACCCAACATTCGTCTTTTAGGATAAGGGAAAACCCCGGAGAAATCTTATCCAGGTAACTCACCCTGACCGAGATTCGAACTGGGGACCTCTTGAACGTGAGGCAGATACACTACTACCACGCTACCGAGGCGGGCTAACACGATATCGAATATTTCTGGCGGAATAGAATTTTTTCCCTAGTTATTGTGTGTGTGTGTTTTGTTGTTGTTGTTGTTGTTGTTATTGTTGTAATTTACGTCCTCCAAAGGTTAAGTCATATCGGACGATGAATGGAATGGGTGAAATGATGCTCAAATGAGTCCAGGGTCCATAGAGCTTAGAGTTACCCAACATTCGCCTTTCAGGATAAGGGAAACCCCTGGAAAAACCTTATCCAGGTAATTCACCTGACCGAGATTCGAACTCGGGACCTCTTGAACGTGAGGCAGACATGCTACCACCACGCTACCGAGGCGGGTCTTTTTTGTCATTTGAGATATTTGCGGTCATCTTAGATTTACACATTAACATAAAATCATAGGCGTCTAAAGGTTGGAAGACCAGCTTTAAGACAAACAATGTTGCCGAATCACGAAACACACCTGTCTCCCTGTGTTTGCCTCTCCTCTCTCTCTCTCTCTCTCTCTCTCTCTCTCTCTCTCTCTCTCTCTCTCTCTCTCTCTCTCCTCTCTCCCTCTCTCTCTGTTATTTCTTATACTTAGATTGGAGAGAGTGTGTGTGTGTGTGTGTGTGTGTGTGTGTATGTGCGTGTATGTGTGCAAAGGAGGATCATAAGGTTTTGAGCATGAATGCCTTATAATTGTAATTGTATCTCATTACGTAGGAATGGGTCGATACCACTTTTTCTCGATACTCTACTCGATTCTCTGTACCGATACACGACATTTTATTCGATACCGTCATTTCTACCAATAGTTTTAATACAAAATAGGATGGGAGAACTTTGTAAGGCCAGTGAAATTAATTAGGTGCACATATTTAACGAGACGGAATTTAAAACCATACCTGTACTTATTTTTAAACTCTGAATTAGTTATTTCAAAAGAAACTGCATATATATATATATATATATATATATATATATATATATATATATATATATATATATATATCGGTAGCGCAACCACCTCCGCAGCGTAGATGGTAGCGTGTCTGCCTCACGTTCAAGAGGTCCCAAGTTTGAATTTCGGTTAGGGTGAGCTACCTGGATAAGGTTTTACTGGGGTTTTCTCTTAACCTTAAAGACGAATGTCGGGTAGCTCTAAGCTCCATAGGCGGACCCGTGGGGAAGAGGGCCCCCCTCAAGTGACACACTCCGAGTATGCTACTGCGCCGAAGTTTGAGCACCACGACGACCAGCGCGAAAATGGACCAATCTACATGGCATGACACGGCTCCCATGGAGGGAACCACGCACAGCTAAGTTATTACCGCTCCCACTACCTAACCACTCAACTCCCTGCATGATAGAACTACGCAAATATTAGTATACGCATGTAACTTAACAACTGTACGCATTTACCTTTGCGCGAACACATTAACTCCCCCTGGCTGTACTCAGGATTCGCTCATCCTTTGACGCGCTCGCATGCAAACATCATACATTACGGGAATAACCGGGGGTGCTGATGCGGGACCCGACTAACACACGAATTAACACACTAATTCTCCCAGCATCTAGGACTCTAACTGCATGAGGGAGGCGATGTAGCGCACGGCACTGCATGCCTGGACGATCGCCACCTGTATCGGCGGGTGTGGGGCCGCCCTTAAAAAAACTCTAAGCTCCATGGACCTCGGACTTATTTGAGCATCATTTCACCAATATCATTCATCGTCCGATATGTCTGAACGTTGGAGGACGTAAATTACAATATATATATTCTGTAAAAACGTACAGCGTAGGCGTGTATTACACGTTAATTTTATTTACAAATGAAAATAAATATCTAAACAGACAATTATTTTCTTGTTAACCGCCATGTCCATTGCCAGGACCTTAACAGCATCCCCGGTGTAGTGTCGGAATTTCGTCCTACAGGAGTTCCTCGCTTGCCACATGAGGCTGTCACTTTTAAGCACACTTAAAACCAACGATCTGGGCTCGATTTGTAGCCGGGACCTTCGAATCAGTAGACCAGCGCTCAAGATTAGGATTAGGATTATGGTACGGAGGGAATTCGGCACTGTGACCAGTCCTGATCTATTGTACCTATACCCTAAGTGCGACAGAATGAGGCGAGAGAAGACAGAAGGCGGCTGTTCCAAGGAGCCACGACAGTGCAGAGGGCAATGTCCCTACACTCTACCAGTTGGAAGCTCCCCGGTAGACCGGCCTAACCGGCAGTTTATCTCACTGCGATCCTCAAACGGCCTACCAGACCCGGCTTGGAGATCGGAGACCAACCTACCGGAGGAGGAATTTTATTCAGGTCATATCATCCTGCCATACACCGCCGAGACTCCCACCAACACTTCTAGCCTGAAAGAGACCACCAGATGCGATGGAATGATAATGGCGATGAAATAGAGAAGCAGGAAATTCGGGGGATGTAATTAACCTACCCAGCATTCGCCTAGCGATCCGGGAAAACTTCCGTAAAATCCATGGGTCAGATAGATGGGCCACGAGAATCGAAGCCGTACCTCCCGAATGCGGGCCAAATGCGAAACCGCCTGAGCCATCCCGTTCGGTGGACCAGTGCTTAACAAACTGAGACATTTGCTATCGAGGATTATTATGATGAGAAGTCAACATTAGCTAATGGTAGTTACAAGATAAGGTGTATTTCAGCCATCTTAGCTTACAAACAGAATTAAGTACGGTTTAGTGTTCATCGGACATGATGAAAATAAACAAACACAAGTTCCGGTTAAATTGTATTTTGGAAATACATCATCAGCAAACGTTCCCAATGTTTTCCTGGTTGTTGCACTTTTTACCTTCTCCATGGCTTACTTAGATTAAGCAAAGGAAGTATGGCATCACCCCTCACCGGAAATACACGTATTGAGGTCGATATTTATGACAAATGTTTATTATATATGTAGACATTGTCTTTATAGCCAACCTGCGTAGAAATCGTTAGCTATAACTAGGGGAAGCCGGAAGGATACGTGTCAGTGGGCAAGAAATGTTTAAAGGCATTCACTGTTTTGTCTCTTCATATCTTGCTGTCAGTTTTAATTCGAAATATATTTGTATCCATGATTTCTAGGTTATAGGAAAAGAAAGTAACATACAAAAAGGATGGCCCGTGAGGGGATCGAACCCACGACCTTCGCGTTATTAGCACGACGCTCTAACCAACTGAGCTAACAGGCCCACGTATGTTGCCGTTATTAAATTGTGTATGTAGTTTGGTTTGTCGGAACCTTTTTTCCCTCTTCCTTTGTGTGGTGTTGCAATTGATGACAGTGCCAGTTTCCCTCTAAAGGCTCAATCAGACGTAGTTGTTTCCGGGCTTACTGGCCGTGGTCTAGTAGGTAAAACTAAAGTACCTGGCGTTTCGCTCATCTGTGCGTCGGGCATCTTCAGAGGACTCATGGTTACGAAACTACAGTATTTCCTTTCTTTTAACATACACCCACGCATACCCTAAGATAGGTCTCTGTTCACGAAAGCAGCAGACGCACACGGCTTCAAATTGGCGCAGCATCGTTGAGGCAGCGATACTGCTTCAATTTTCTGGAAATGTTCCCTGAGGTCCTCTTAATTTTATATCACTTATGCTAAACCATAAGAAATAGACAAAATACAACAATTATATCTCGCTAAACAACACAATTTGTGTCAAATGACACTTTGTTTTTAATGGAGTGAACCATTTCGGAAATATTCTTTGTTGTTTGCATTTTCTCAACCGGAAAATTGTGCTTTCTTTTCTTTATTTTTTGCTGCTGGCCATGTAAAGACAACCGAAATTCAAAGCTATCACATAGCAGGAGGTTCTTAAAAGGTTTAAAATAACTTTTGTGACTTTAACTATTTTCGAGGTATCACTTATTGTCTATCTGAGTTGTTCAGTACTTTCTAAGCTAGGTAAAGAAATAAAACGTTTCATCTTTCAGGATAAGGGAAAACCCCCAATTATCCAAATAATCCACCTTGACCGAGATTAGAACTAGGGATCTCTTGAACGTGAGACATATACGCTAGAGCCAAACACCCAACTTTTCTGTTTATGCTGGCTATCGTCTTGGGAAGGACTAGGAACTTAACCAAACCGCCTCAAATAAAATAAACAGTCTAGGGAGATAGAACATGGGCTTTCATAATTGGTATACGGATGATCATGACTAGGGCCCGGAAGTTGTTGACCTAAAAATTCTCTAAACATGAGCTATAAAATGCTCTTAAAATATAAAAATGCACATAAAATGTAAAAAATGACCTAACAAAAATTAACAATTTCTTTCATAATAATAAATTAATAACTGTCACAGACAAATAATGAATATCTGATTCGAATTACCACATTTCAAAATTAACTTTCTTAGTAAATAATGCAATTATTGTTACTAAATAATAAATTCAAAATTCATTTATGCTATTTTTCAATTTTATAAAATATGAAAAAATAAGTTACTGTACCCATTAGCCAAAACATACCTTACTTAGCGTTGCAGTACACTACCATGGTCATCTTCAAGTTATCAAAAGTAAAGGAACAGCAGTTGTCAGCTAAAACCGCTTTATATTTTGAGAAACTTCTCTCCACTTCCACTGATTTTATAGGTGCATATTTGAAAACACTATGTCACTGCCTGTTAAATCCTTTTCAAAAATATCAGTTATGAAGTTTTCTCCTGATAGGATATCGGCAATCTGACAAACTCTTTGGTATCCTTTATTTTTGTCCAACACAAATTTTAGTTTGTCTATTTTTGTCCCCAATTTCATCTTTTAAATTTTGTATACTCTCTTATGCAATCCTCACTAACTCAATCGACTTATCCAATGACATGCTACTTTCTTCAAGGCGGGATATGGTATCCGTCAAAAATGTAAAATTTGATTGAATGAAAGCTAATTTACCTTTAATTTGAGTATCAGAAAACAGATCCTGTGCGCTCTCAATTGCCTTAGAATCTACCCTATCTAACCTATTCACCACTTCTCTCACTATTTGAAAATTGTCACAGTGGTATATACATGCACTTAGCCATGCACCCCAGCGTGTTAAATTGGTGCTTTTCCCTTGAAATACATAGTTCGGGTTGGCGCTTTCAAAAATATTTTCTTTACTGTGGAAATTAGTGCATCTACTTCTGGAAATTTTAATCTGACCTGTTCAGCAATTCCACGAAAGCATGGGCCAAACACGTAACATGCACCATCTTACTGTAAAATGATTGGATCCAGTTTGCCGCCCGTATCATATAAAGCGTGTCTGTTAGGAAGAGGAACACGTTGTCATGCTGTATTCCACTAGTCTACTATAAACACTGGTTTTATCAAAAGTTTGCATATCTGACAGTGGTTAACAGCTTCCATAGCCTTTGAGGTCAGAAGAAACATGTCCCGCACTAGTAGCTTCTAGCGTACCATTGGCTACATAACGCCCCTCTGAATCGGTTGTCTTATCAATTGATACATACATTTTTTTCCCATTCACACATTCACGTATTCGGTTTAACGTGTCTTTATAACATTTTTGTAGGTAGCTTTTTGGCAAAGTTGATTCATCTGGAATTGTATGACCAGTGTGACATTCAAGAAAATCTCGTTATTTGGAATTACTTAATTTTCCTAGCGGAATATTTGCACTACCAAACACTTCACATAATTCTTTATAAAAGGAAGATGACTTGTTACTTGAAGTCGAAGCCGTTTCTTTTAACAGTAGCTGAGACGCTTCTGTCACATTTGGAAGAGCTCGCAAATGTTTTTCTGTGGATGCAATCCACACGTATTGCATGATGTAATCGGTGATCATTCGAATTGATGCGTCATAAATTCATCAGCACTATTAGGGCGCGGACCTGTGTTAATTACATGTTTAACACACTTACAAAGTTACTATTTCATAAAAAATTTATAAATGAACTTTTAATCACAGATTATTTTAAAATCCCACAAAAAGCCCACGGGTCAGGTTTGGGTCCGCCACGGGAATCGAACCCGGGCCTTAAGAATGCGGGCTACAGGTGAAAATGCCCTATAAATTCGTGAAAAAAAAAGAAAATGACCGGAAAATGCATTTAAATGCTAAAAATGACTTTATTATAAAAATATGAAAAAATGCATTTTGATTTTTTTTTTTTTTTTTTTGTAATTTACGTCCTCCAACGTTAAGTCATATCGGACGATGGATGAAATTGATAAAATGATGTTCAAATAAACCCAGGGTCCATGGAGCTTAGAGTTACCCGACATTCGTCTTTCAGGATAAGGGAAACCCCCGGTAAAAACCTTATCCAAATAACTCACCCTAACCGAGATTTGAACTCGGGACCTCTTGAACGTGAGGCAGACATGCTACCACCACGCTACTGAGGCGGGCATGCATTTTGATGACCCATAATATATAACGCATATAACACATTTGTTCCAGAATGCACTTAATTTCCAATAAGCATCTTCTATGACTACTCAGAAAAAAGATGACTTTTCATCAACATCCGGGCCCTAATCATGGCTGTAACGATAATGTTAATATGGATTTTTTTTTAAATGAATGCGTTTGTACAAAGTGATAGTCTGCGTCACTCTCATATTGGTTTTCAGCCATCTATCATTGAAAAAATGTTTCCAATGGAATAAACAGGTTCCGGTATATATCTTGTAACAAGTCCTGGCATTAGATTACATTTATTAGTATGGTTAATGTACACTTTAGCTCTGTAATTTAGCCTCTGTTTGAACCCATACACACTGTTTGGGTTCACACGCCCTATAACAGCAAGATGACTGTAATATGCATTAGAAATACACAACCAATCACAACATGCACGTCTAGTAACATTTAAGAATACTATTTCTATAATATCTCTCAAACTAAAACCACTGGATGTAAATATATGGGAAGCGAGAAAGATAGAAACAGTTATTTTAACAGAAAGCTCTTAGACTGCTGGTTTGTTCTCACCGGGAAAACCTTTATAAATACCAATGAATTTTCCTTCACCAATGAGCCCCCCCCCCTCCGTTAATTATAGAAAAACAGAAATGTTGTTGCTTTCCTAAATTAATAAAAATAAACGTAAAAATATTAATTGCTATTTTATTTATTTAACGCAGATTAAATCTTTTCGTTCACAATAATGGGTCACTTTCTCTTTGTAGGAAACTATATTAGTATCTCAAAGAATATTCTACTAAGAAAAGAAACATATCAGAACAAATATGTTTTACACTTGCTATTAATTAATTACTTCAGAATAATAATTAAGCTCTCGCACAATGAGGATCAAGAACTTGTTGTTAAACTGAGTTTAGACTGTTTAAATATTACATTTAAAAGGCATCTTTATGTATATTTTCTCAACATTTAATTTAATGTCCCCCCCCCCCACGGGGGGATCGAGCCCACGACATTCGCGTTATTAGCACGACGCTCTAAACCAACTGAGCTAACGGGCTACTGTGATGATAGTGGCTAAACATATTGTCTTAATACCCTTCACACAACCTAATGCACTATTTTATATTGTACATATGTGTTAATGTAATATGTTTCCAGTCGTTGTTTGTCTGTATTGCAATGGATTGGTGTTCTGTGAACTTTAATTCTTTATTTGGCGTAATCATGTATCTTAGCGTGTTCAAAGGAAACTGTTACATTTGCATTTTAATAACCGTACTTGTTAAGTAAATTACGTAACTTCTTACCATGAAGTAGAACCTTCCCCACAATACGATTGACACTAGCGTGGGCATTTACCGATATTTATGACAAGTGTTTATTATACAGAAACATTGTCTTTATCGCTGCCCTGCGCCGAAATCATTGGCTATAACTAGGGGAAGCCGGAAGGATACCTGTCAGTGGGCAAGAAACAAGATTTAAAAGCATTAAGTCGTTTTGTTTCTTCATATCTTGCTGTCAGTTTGATGGTGAAATATATTTATATGCATGGTTTCCACGTTACAGGAAAAGAAATTAACATAAAATGTCATGGCCCGTGAGGGGATCGAACCCACGACCTTCGCGTTATTAGCACGACGCTCTAACCAACTGAGCTAACAGGCCCATGTAGGGCAAGGCTTTAAAAATTGTTTGTCGAAAATTGCTTTCAAAATTGTATATGTATTCCGGTGTGTCGCAACCTTTTCCTCTTCCTTTGCACGGTGTTGCAATCAATAACAGCGCCAGTTGCATTCCAAAAACTTTAATACTCAGAATACTCAGTTTTAGTTTGATGCTTAATTTCTTTGCTAACAAATTGTTATATTTAGACACATTTTAAGTATCTTAGGTATTCTTCTAAAGTAAATATGGACTGGAATAATTTAAATTTACATTTGCCTTTCTACGCCACGAATGCCTTCTTCAGATTACATTTTTGATATCTTCTCAGTGCCGTGTTCAGGTCCATTACAGCTCAAGGGAATATTGCTGAAAGAAACCTGTATTTATAAAACGGAGGTAACAAAGCATCAGGGTCCTGTGACCATGACGCCTCCCTCCCCAACACACCATAGCTGTTCGCCGCATACAAATAACAGACAACGGATTCTAGGTGCTTAATGCGGGACCAGCGAAACATCGCCAGGGTTGCTGCCCTAGGTAGTGGAGGGTTTTTAGTAGGTATTCCGCAACGGTGCACTCCACCGAGGCGGGGACTCCTATGTCATAAGCCCCATGGGCTGGTGTGGGTAAGTTCCATTTTTTCCTTCCATGTTAAACGAAAAAAAAAGGGAAAGAAAGATTCACTTCCGGACAAGGGCATGCAGCACTCAGGTAGCTGTACCCTGTACTAAAATCCACCATGCCAAAGCTACGCCTGTATCGGGCGATTATACCACCCCTGATTCTGTACTGCTGCGAAGTCTGGGGATCAGCGGCTCCGACTACTATCCTCAGACTACAGTACGTCCAGAACAGAGCACTGCGAATGATCTATGATACCGGACGTAGATTCCCGTCCCAAATCCTTCACACCTACTCCGGAGTCCCGTACATTGTGGACGTGGTGCGGGAGAAATCCCGCACCACCTGCAGTAAGCTAGACTCCCATCCTAATAACCTGGTGAACACCCTTAGCCGTTACGACCACAGGGTTCCTCGCCGCCGACCAAGCTACCGGTTGCCCAAAGATGCTTTGGGTAACCAGAACTAAACAGGGCCACTTTCCCCTGACTCCATACCCCCAAGCCCAGAAATGAGCTTGGTAAGTCCCATACCTGAAGATTAGTTCCATTCCCTCTAGCCTGTCAAGCGGACTGTGCTCAGATGCCTCACAGGCAGGCGGAAGAGCGTAGCCAGCACTGGGCGCACACCTCTCACGAGGCAATAGAACCCATTTAAGGCTAGACATAACACTGCCCAAGACAATCGCCTGAGACACACGATACGTCTATTATACTGCCCAGGTAACGTCGCAGTAAGCGGCTAGGTGCTGGGCAGAAAACACTCCGCCCAGGTAAACCTGGATGACTCGATTCTTCTGCTGGTCTGCTGGTCTGGAAAGATTCACTGGGTCGCTACTTTCCCACCATGTTGCTTCATGAAGCCTCGGGTCTTCCATACGTGGAGGATAAAATCAGGAGCCGGGCATCAAAATTATACGCCAGTTTACCTAACCGTAGAAGCGCCCTTGTCAGATCATTGGGAGATTTTGACCCCACTAGACGCCACTCTAGTTTACATCGGGTACTCCGCATGGCTTGTTGGCACCCAAGATAACCCAGGAGCTAATCCTAACAGCAGCTAAAGCTGAGCTCCACATAGTTCTTCTAAGCTGTTTGGCATCAAAATTTGTCCAATCTTAACTGAAACATTAAGCACCAGGGTGCTAGGCATTGCATCCTGTCCTTTCAACCCGAAGGTACAACAACTGTAACCTTATAAAATAATACAAACCTAAAAATCTACATCTCACCCTACAACATCCCAAATACAGTACCTTACCTGCGGTAAAACCCTTAATGGGTGGGCACGCAGTAAAAACCTTCTGGCTAAATACAGCCAGCCAGCACGACGAGCGAGCGAGCGAGAGCGAAAGATTCAGCTCATATTTAAGGAAGGTGTATGTTTACGCAAAAGTTTGCGTCTGTACTTTTATATTTCGTTAATAACTCACTCCATTATTAGTTCAGGTTATTTTTCTTACCTTTTAAACTTTCCTTGAACTTTTACAAATATTTCAAAACCAAAATTAGGCGAATCGGTTGTGTGTGTGTGTGTGTGTGTGTGTGTATTAGGAATGGGTCGGTACCAGCTTTTCTCGATGCTCGACACTAATACACGATATTTTCCACGGTACCCAATACTTCAATACCCGATACCGTCATTTCTACTTCTTGTTTCAATACAAAATAGGATGGGAGAACTTTGTAAGGCCAGTGAAATTATTTACATGCACATATTTAACGAGACAATTTTTAAAACCATAAGTATACTTATTTTTAAACTCTGCATTCGATATTTGAAGGCAAAATGCGTTTTTGAAACAGTTTTTGTTCAAAAATTAATATCATTCTCACTCTTTCGGGTCAAGTCTACTTCTTTTTCTATCACATATTAGTCCTGCTGTGCCAAATAATCTTTCATAGAAAACTGTTGCAGTTGGAATACACAAACAGTTAGCTTCTTCTTCTTCTTCTTCTTCTTCTTCTTCTTCTTCTTCTTCCTCTTTTTTGTAGTTTTGGAAATTGAATTTGTTTTCCAGTAATGCAGTGCACAAGAAAGAGGCGGTAACAAATCGTCTGTGAGACATTCAGTGATTTCTTCTTGGGAACTGATAATTGCCAGTTATTTTCTTGTATAATATTACTTACTGTACAGGTATCACATTCCTGTCAGTTTCTCGGGCTTTGCAATGTTCTACTTACGACAATAATATTTTGTGATTTTAAAATTTAAAACATTTGCAGTCACCCCCGAAGAATCGAAAAAGTACCAGGCGTATTTTCTGAAATATAGTTCGATGTCGATGTAGACCGAAAGGTTCGTGGTTGAAATCCCGGCTATAACATTGATTTTTTAGTCTGGCTATTTTCATCCAAATAAAATTATTTTTATTGGATTTCTTGCTATCAAAATAATTGTACCCTTGTGTAGTAAACAATAAGTTTTATAAAATATTGAGATTTAAATTAAAAGTTGAAAAAAGTTTGTAAATCTCCAAAGTATTATTGATTTCTTTATTATATTTTTGTTTTATTTCTTTATTGACATAAAAATTTTACTAAACAATTTTTGAAAATTTATTTTAGTCATGATTATATATCATAATTTATAAATAATTCTATATAATGAAATTTTGCCATAAATAAAAAACACATAATAGTGAGTCCGCCTTGGTAGCGTGGTGGTAGCATGTCTGCCTCACGTTCAAGAGGTTCCAAGTTCGAATCTCGGTCAGAGTGAGTTACCTGGATAAGGTTTTTCCAGGGTTTTCCCTTATCCTGTAAGACGAATGTCGGGTAACTCTAAGCTCCATGGACCCCGGACTCATTGGAGCATCATTTCATCCATTCCATTTACCGTCCGATATGACTTAACGTTGGAGAACGTAAAGTACAAAAAAGAAAAGCGCAGTGAAAGTTCGCAATAGACCTATCCCACTATTTCACTCGCTCCCGCTTGCACATACCTCACGCTCGCACATACGGTAGACCTTTAAATTGTCTGACAATGTGTAAGAACCATTGTCGGACTACTGAGAAAACATCTTTCGATAGTTCCTCAAGCAACATATATAAAATCCATCTTTTACGTTATAACGTAAGTATAACTATAATTCTGTATATACTTTAAGCATGTCTGTTAGAGGGGAGGGGGCTTGGAAATGTACTCTCTGCCCATGGACGATGTGACTTTTGATATTATTCCACATAAAATATATAAAAACTGAAGCGTGGACATTGTAACTTTGTGGGTTCGCAGAATTAAAAGGCCGAGTTGCAGAAATTAAAAATCTGACTGTCCAATTCTCTTGTAACAACATTACATCACACAATCTTCCAAGGTCGATGACAATAACAAACACTTGCAGCTGATTACATTAGCTGTCGTTACAACAACACTGACTGTTACACAAATGACTATCTCTCATTTCACAACTACTACTCTGGCGTGTCACAATCCTTTTTATATGTTCATTCATAAGTTGAGAACATTCTCGCACAAATAAGAAAACAACCATTCTCCGTCAATCGAGATATCTCTAGAAATTTCCAAACATGAAACCCTACCTGTGGCGGCGAGTCCTTTATCTGAGATAACATTGTTTGCCGCTTTTGTGATCACTTCGCCGCGTTATCGTTAACTGCTCATGCAAGCTCGTGAAACATTATCCGCCGTCTATTATTGATTTGAGCCGAAACGTTTATTCGCAGCGCCGCGACACTATGTATAAGGATGATTCTAATGACACTGGAATGCCCGTTTCAAAATGATTTAATGACTGCTTCTTTTTATCATTACATCAAACTTGAAGTTGCCAACCAAGGGTTACCAATATATCACTGTTTAGAGTGACTGAAGTTGGAATGCTTATTACTCGTTAATACTTGATTCGTTACGTATAAACCGACAAATCTTCCCTTCGGTTCTAATCTGCCTTCGACCAAGACAGAGAAAACTTCTTACTCAGCCACTAGCCGCGGACCGTCTGTCCTCACACTATACACAGCTGTGCGTGGGTGTGTGTAACTGTTCACACAAAGATTCCCTTTGTGATTATCTTGTCCATTGTGATTATTAGTCTCGGTCATGCCATTATTAAGGATCCGAAGAGTACCTATTCAAACGAAATCAAGTGCTATCCCTTAGACTTCTGTTTCTCCCGTGTCTTTTGTTACACTATTCAACCAATTGCTATTCGACTCAACTGCACCTGCACGCGTTCCACACAAATATACATTCCTTTGAAATCTATTATGATTCTCTATACATTGCATTTCTTAATTTTGGTATCAAAACAGAGCTTTGTACTTTAAAGAATTTTAGGTACTATTTTTTATATCTTTGCTGCCTGTTATCTTTCAAAGCTACTGTGATCCAAACATCATAGTCGGGGATTGTGTTTACCTGTTTTAGAGACATACACAGAGAAAGTTTCAGGTTCTATAAAATAACGAAAGTCTGATCGTCGCGCGCTCTTGGTCTGTAACAAATTGAGACATCTGCTAACGAGGAGTATTATAATGAGAATTCAACATTAGATAATGGTAGTTACAAGACAAAGTACATTTCAGACATCTTAGCTTTCAATCAGAATTAAGTACGGTTTAGTGTTCATCGCACATTATGGAAACAAACATAAGTTGCGGTTAAGTTGTGTTTTGGAAACACAGCATCAGCAAACACTTCCAATGTTTATCTGGTTGTTGCTCCTTTCACCTTCTCTATGGCTTACTTACATTAAGTAGAGGATGTATGGCATCTCCCCGCACCGGAAATGCACGTATTGAAGTCGATATTTATGACAAGTGTTTATTATTCATACACAATGACTTTATCGCCGCCCTGCACCGAAATCATTAGCTATAACAAGGGGAGCCGGAAGGATACATATCAGTGGGCAGGAAACACGGCTTAAAGGCATTCAGTCGTTTTGTTTCTTCATATCTTGTCAGTTTTAAGTTGAAATATATTCATATCTGTGATTTCCAGGCTATAGGAAAAGAAATTCATATAAAAGGGATGGCCCGTGAGGTGATCGAACCCATGACCTTCGCGTTATTGGCACGACGCTCTAAACCAACTGAGCTAACGGGCAGGTATGCTTAGAGTGGCTGAGATTTGTGTCTTAATCTGCCTCAAATAACCTAATACATATTCTTATATTGTGCACATGTGTTAGTCATTGGTTAACTATCTTTGGAATGGACTGTCATTTTCTGTACATTAATTCTTTATTTGACGTAATATGTCTTAATATATTAAAAGGGATCTGTTACATTTGTATTTTTATAACCGTACGTATTACATAACCTCTTACCGTGAAGCGTGAAGTAGAACCTTCCCCACAATACGACAGATAGTAGCGCGGGCATTTATCGATATTTATTACAAGGGTTTATTATCCATAAACATTGTCTTTATCGCTGCCCTGCGCCGAAATCATAAGCTATAACTAGGTGAAGGCGGAAGGATACATGTCAGCAGGCAAGAAAAAAGTTTAAAGGCATTCAGTCGATTTGTTTCTTCACATTATCTTGTTATTTTCAAGTTGAAATATATATTTTTATGTATGACTTCCAGGTTAGAGGAAAACAAACTGACATAAAAATCATGGCCTGTATGGGGATCGAACCCACGACCTTCGCGTTATTAGCACGACGCTCTAACCGACTGAGCTAACAGGCCGATGTACATTGCTCATTTCAAACTTGTATATGTATTTCTCTCAGAACATTTGCCTCTTCCTTTGCGTGGTGTAGCAACCAATAACAGTGCCAGTTGTACTCTAAAGACTTTAATACTCAGATTTCGGTTACGTTTTGGTTTTATGCTCAGTTGTCTCGTCAACAATTTCTATCTGCTTGATTAATAGAAATCTGTCGCAGAATTTTTAATCATTTGGACACATTCTAAAGATCTTAGGGGTTCTTCTAAAGTGAATATCGACTGGAATAATTTACATTTGCGTTTGTACGCCGCTAATGCCTTCTTCAGATTACATTTTTGACTTCTCAACGCCAGGTACGTTGATAAGTCTGGAATCTGAAATCAGAAAAGCTTTCCTCAATAACCAACACCTCATTGCAGTTAGTCTAGATATTCAGAAGGCATACGACATGGTCTGGAAAGACTATGCAGTTGAAAAATTAATGGAACATAATATTTAAGCAAACATGCTCCACTTAATCTATAATTTGTTCCAAAATCGTAGAATTTAAGTAAGAACAAATGGAATTCTCTGAGAGGAAGTTAAAATCGAGAATGGAGTCCCTCAAGGGTATGTTATCAGCGTCACATTATTCCTAATCGCAATAAATTGTATTGTCTTCAACATTCAAGAACCAGTAAAAGCTTGTATTTTCGCGGATGATTTGACCATACTATGCGCCGGAAGAAACATTTCAACTACTCAACTGCTACTCCAAGAATCTATAGATCATATCCAAAGGTGGGTTAAGACTACAGGATTTAAATTCTCTAAACATAAAATCAGATGCATATTGTTCTCTAATAACACTCAAACAGTGCCAGAGCCTAATTTATATATGGAAAATCACGTAATCGAAACGTTGATATCGATTAACATTTTAGGAATTCTGTTTAACTCTAGACTAAATTTTACCTGTCATCTGAAAAATCTTAAAGACGACTGTCTACGTAGACTTAACGTAATGAAGATCCTGGCAGCCAAAAACTCGAGAGAAGACTACCAGGTCTTAATGAACACATATAGAGCTTTTATTAGAGCTAAATTAGACTATGGTTGCATTGTATACAATTCTGCGACAGCGAATTCACTCAAAATGCTTGATTCCATCCAGTCCACTGCTCTTCGAATTGCTATTGAAGTTTTCCGTACTAGTCCAGTGGTCAGTATTCAAATAGAAGTAAACGAACCACCGCTGGCAACCAGACGTAAACAACTTACTGTCTGCCAAAGCAAAGTGAGTCCCTGAAAGGAATGCGCCCCCTTACACAGTGGGACAAGGACAGCGAATGTGTGTGACAGGTAACGCATGCTACACAAGGAGCAGAACTGTTAAGAAACGTGCGACCTATTCACTCTGTACACTAAAACCGAGAAGATTCATTCAGAAAAGTAGAAGCCATCAGAATGCTTTTGAATGGTCTTTAACTGTAGTGACATGAAGTGTCATAAACTACCGAGGGAGGGTGTAGGAACCTTTTCAAACCCTCCTGCGTCTCATTCCCCGGAGACTTTCGTTCCTGTGGTATACTATAGTTTAACATACGCGTTGAAGACAGACAATGTCTGAATTCCGTTTGAAGTCTTATGCGTTTTCCAAAAGGCATAAAGGAAGAACTAATGGATCAAGACTACAAGCATTACCCATCAATGTCAGAATAACCAAGATCTTGAAGAATTACACTTGAATATCCCTTCGATACTGCACTCGGATCATTCCCATGTTCCACCATGGAAAATCACACTACCTAAAATCAACTTTGAACTGAACATTGGTATCAAAGACCAAATCAGCAGATCCCAGTACCATTAATTATTTCTTGAAATTACTAACAGGTATCCAAGACACACTGCAATTTACACTGATGGATCTAAATGCGAGGAAAGAAACAGATGTTCAGTGACAGTTGGTCATACTGTGTTTAAAGGAGTTGGTGGACCTTTTTTAAAAAGACAATTGAGAATACGAGTTAGTTTTGTATTGTAAATCGTTTTAATGTTTTATATTTAACCAGCATTCATTATATATGATATGTACAAGCTATATTAGTATGAGTACAAGAATGTACTGGCTTTGAGAGTAAGAAATTAAATACATCAATATAAGCGTCAAACATTTTCTTCTCCTGAAAATTCCCGATTCCTCTACAATACAGTTCATTTAGGTTAGGAGCTTTAATATGACGGCCATAACTTACACCACGACGGAAAAGATGTGCTGTAGTATATCCTGAACGTACCATGCTTTTCCGACAGCTTGAGTTTTATACTATCTTTTCATGTGAGCTCTTTGCCCTCAAACAAACAATGCTGCACATTTCGGACATAAACGCTCGCAACAATTCATTTATAATTTGCATTAACCGCCGTAGGTAATCCATCATCGACACATGTTATTGTAAGTTACTCTACAACAAAATCGAGAATCAGGGTAAAAGAAATCATTCTTATATGGGTGCCTTCGCATAGTGGTATTCAAGGCAACGAAATTGCTGATCTGGCTGCTAAAGAAGCTACTAATCTTTCTCAAAATGTTACTGAAATATCTACACCACATACTAACTTTATTTCTTTCGTCAAAACTAAATTCTACCAAACATGGAAGATAAATTGGCTGAAAACCCCCAACAGTAAGCTTCATGAAACAACGTCAGCAGGACAGAACTGCATCTATAATCTTCGCAGGCAAAATCAAGTCGTAATGGAAAGAGTAAGAATAGGTCACACCAAATTAACTCGCAGTTATCTTTTCAAGAACAAACAACCTCCCATCTGTACTGCGAAGCACGTCATCATCGACTGCCTCTTTTACAACCAAACAGCGTGGTTTTCCCAAGAAAATTAAAGACACCCTTTCGTCACCATCATCTATTGATAACATCATAGCA
Source organism: Mantis religiosa (assembly GCA_030765055.1). Classification (NCBI taxonomy): domain Eukaryota; kingdom Metazoa; phylum Arthropoda; class Insecta; order Mantodea; family Mantidae; genus Mantis; species Mantis religiosa. The sequence goes on along the minus strand of JAUKNK010000065.1, from coordinate 1,230,492 downwards.
TCATTAAGTTCTTAAAAGGCACTGGATTATTTTCAAAAATATGACTGTTGAAATGTTAGTATTTTGTGTCTTCAATGTCGATGAACAATAATAAATATAATAGGTAACATGTAAACCAAGAGTCGCGATAAGAGCTACAAGGTTAAAGCGACTATAAACTACTTAATAAAAAAGTTTGAATGCATTAAACCGTTTTACTCCTTCATATCTTGCTGTCAGTTTTAAGTTGAAATGTATTTATATGCATGATTTCTACGTTACAGGAAAAATAATTGGGATAAAAAATTGTGGCCTGGGAGGGTATAGAACCAACGACCCTCTTATTACTTTGTGTTCACCATCCAATCGAGCTACCACGCCGATGTACGTTATGGCTTTCAAAATTTTATATATAGTTTTCTCAGAATTCCGTTGCGTGGTGATGCAATCAGTAACAGTGACAGTTGCAATCTAAAGACTCTAATACTCAGATATCGGTGGCGTTTTGGTTTTATGCTTAACTGTCTCGTCAACAATTTCTGTCTGCTTGTTTAATCGAAATCTGTCGCAGAATTTTTGATCATTTCAACACATCCTAAGTAAAGTATCTCAGTTATTTTTCTAAAGTAAATATGAACTGGAATAATATACATTTGCGTTTGTACGCCACTAATGCCTTCTTCAGATTACATTTTGACTTCTCTACGCCGTATTCAGGTCCTGATATTGCTGAAACAAATCTGTATTTATAAAATGGACGTAGCAAAGGCTGCTCCCGGAACTTACTTAAAGGAGTATGGAGGGGACATGGCCTCCGATTTTATTTTTCCCGCCTCGGTAGCGTGGATGGTAGCATGCCTGCCTCTGGATAAGGTTTTTACCGGGGTTTTCCCTTATCCTTCAATACGAATGTCGGGTAACTCTAAGCTCCATGGACCCTGGACTCATTTGAGCATCATTTCACCCAATTCATTCACCGTCCGATATGACTTAACGTTGGAGGAAGTAAATTACCACAAAAAATACAATTCTATTTTATTTATTTATTTTCTTTTTTATTTTTTGATAGGGAGAGAGTAATAGTAGTTCCATAAAGAAAAGAAGCTTACTCTGTCACAAGTAAACTTTCTTTACTGTTGGCATCAAATGAGTGCTCTCATATATATCATATATTATATATAAGGACCGGTTGATTGACACGACATTTTCCACTGTACCCAGTACTTCAATACCCGATACCGTCATTTCTAATTCTAGTTTCAATACAAAATCTGATGGGAGAACTTTGTAAGGCCAGTGAAATTAATTAGGTGCACATATTTAATAAAACAAAATTTAAAACCATAAATGTACTTATTTTTAAACTCTGCATTAGACATTTGAAGGCAAATTGCGTTTTTGAAACAGTTCACTTTTATAAGTTTTTATTAAATAATATTAGCATTCTCACTCTTTTGGGTCAAGTCTACTACTTTTTCTATCACATATGAGTCCTGCTGTGGCAAATAGTCTGTCAGAGAAAACTGTTGAGAGTGAAATACCTACACCTTTTTTTTTTTTTTAAGTTTTGAAAATTTAGAATTTGTTTTCCAGTAATCCAGTGCACTAGAAAGAGGAATTGACAAATCCTCGTTGAGATATTCAGTGATTTCTTCTTGGGAGCTGTTAACTGGCAGTGAATCTGACACACGATTATTTTCTTGCATAATGAAGTGTCATTCGATGCCGATACCACGCAAGTATCGTATTAAGGACCCTTCCGTAATACATACATACATACATACATACATACATACATACATACATACACACATCTTAACAGCATCTTAACAGTATCTCCGCTGTTTTTAATGGAGTGAACCATTTCGAAGATATTCTTTGCTGGAAAGTTTGAGTCAGACTGAAAAATTCAATGCCATAGCCGGGATTTGAACCACGGATCTTCTGGTCGCCGTCCAGCCGCTCTAACCCTTGAGCTACTATGGCCAACGCTGCTACGCTGCTACGTTGGCCATAGTAGCTCAAGGGTCAAAGCGGCTGGACGGCGACCAGAAGATCCGTGGTTCAAATCCCGGCTATGGCATTGAATTTTTCAGTCTGACTCAAACTTTCCACACCTGCACACGGCTAGTGTGAAAGAACAATTGATTTCCATATTCCTTGTTGTTTGTCTGAATTTTCCAACACTTATACTTTTTTCAACTGGAAATTGTTTATTCGCTTTCTTTTCTTTCGTTTTCGCTGTAGACCATGTAAAGACAACGGAAATTCAAATCTATTACATAGCAGGCAGTTATTAGAAGATTTCAAACAACTTTTTTGGCTTTAACCACTTTGGAGATATAGTCTACCACAGGAACGAAAGCATATGGGGAATGAGACACAGGAGGTTTGGAAAGTTTCCTACACCCTCCCTCGGTAGTTTATGTCACCCCATGTCAGTACAGTTACAGACCATTCAAAAACATTCTGACGACTTCTACTTCTGTGAATGAATCTTCTCTGTTTTAGTGTACAGAGTGAATAGGGCGCATGCTTTTTAACGGCTCTTCTCCTTATGTAGCATGCGTTCTCTGTCAGACATATTCGCTGTCGTTGTCTCACTGTGTAAGGGGGCGCATTCCTTTCAGGGCCTTACTTTGCATTGGTGGACAGTCTATTTGTCTATTTGAGCTGTTCAGTACTTAATAAGGTAGGTAGAGAAATAACACATTAGAATAGATTACAGAAAATATTTAAAAATCAAGTACTGTGATCACAGAAAGTCGCGTGATTTTAGTACATCAGAGGTTTTCTGTCTTAGAGTGCATCTCAAGAAGTATTCTTAATTCCAAAAGACCGCCTTGGTAGCGTGGTGGTAGCATACCTTCCTCACGTTCAAGAGGTCCCGAGTTTGAATCTCGGTCAGGGTGAGTTACCTGATAAGGGTTTTCTCGGGGTTTTCCCTTATCCTGAATGACGAATGTCGGGTAACTCTAAGCTCCAATGATCCCGGACGCGTTGAACATCATTTCACCCATGTCATTCATCGTCCGATATGACTAAATGTTGGAGGACGTAAATTATATAAAAAAAATTCCAAAAGTTCTGAATGTCCGAGTTTGAAATAAGAAATATTTTAATTTAGAGGATATGGCTCATTTGAAAGAGTACACAAAAAGAGCTAATTTGGGAGAATGAGAGAAAAACTTACAGTTTAAAGACGAACTGTTCCATTATTATTATTATTATTATTATTATTATTATTATTATTATTATTATTATTATTATTATTATTATTATTATTATTATTATTATTATTATTATTATTATTATTATTATTATTATTATTATTATTATTATTATTATTATTATTATTATTATTATTATTATTATTATTATTATTATTATTATTATTATTATTATTATTATTATTATTATTATTATTATTATTATTATTATTATTATTATTATTATTATTATTATTATTATTATTATTATTATTATTATTATTATTATTATTATTATTATTATTATTATTATTATTATTATTATTATTATTATTATTATTATTATTATTATTATTATTATTATTATTATTATTATTATTATTATTATTATTATTATTATTATTAATTATTATTATTATTATTATTATTATTATTATTATTATTATTATTATTATTATTATTATTGTTATTATTATTATTATTATTATTATTTACTCCCTCCAACTTTAAACTATATTGGGCGAGGAATAATATCTTGCTCAAATGAGGCCATAAAGCTTGATTACTCGTCATTCGTCTTTCAGGATAAGGGAAAACTCCGAATTGAGATAATTCAAAATGACCGAGATACGAACTCGAGACCTGCTGAACGTGAGACAGACGCTCTACCACTTACGCTAGAGGCAAGTACCCAACTGTTTTGTTTATGCCGGCTATCCTCTTGGATAAAACTTGGAAGTTAACCAAACCGCCTCAAATAAAATGAACAACATAGGGAAATAGAACTTGGGCTTTCATAATTGGTATACGGACGGTCATGACCGTAACAATAGTGTTATTGACTGGCCCCGTAACTCAGTCGGTTGAGCACCTGCCTGCCGTGGTAGCGGTTCCAGGTTCGATTCCCGGCTCGGGGTTTGGATTTTCTCCAACCAAGATTCCCCATTTTATCCAGAGTCTGAAGGAGTGTGAATAAGAGTGTGAATGTGTGTGTGATCTAATGACACAACCCAACGTATACGAGTTAACACCATCGGTATACTCCAAAGGAGAACGGCCGCCGATATGACCACTGCAGTTAAAGGCGGGGTATAAATGGAACAACAAAAAATCTTTATGTGGAATTTTCTTTTTAAATAAAGACGATTGTACAAAGCGATAGTCCGCGTCACTCTCATAATGGTTTTCAGCCATCTATCATTGAAATAAAAATGTTTCCAGTGGACTAAAAAGGTTCCGAGATGTATCTTGCAACAAATCCTGGCATTAGATTTCATTTATAAGTATGGATAATGTACACTTTTGTTCTGTAATTTAGCCTCTGTTTGAACCCATAAAATTGTTTAGGTTCACCCGCCCTAAAACAGCAAGATGACTGTAACGATATGCATTAGAAATTCACTATCAATCACAAAGTGCACGTACAGTAACATTTGAAGAATACTTCTGCTATAATCTGTGCCAAACTTGAAACACTGGTTGTAAGTGTATGGGAAGCGAGAAAGATATAAACAGAGGTATTTTAACAGAACGCTCTTAGGCTGATGGTTTGTTCCCACCGTGAAACCTCCTTTATAAATACAAACGTATTTTCCTTCACCAATCAGGCACCTCCCCCGTTAATTATAGAAAAACAGAAATCTTGTTACTTTCCTAAATTAATAAAAATAAACGTAAAGGAATATTTATTGCTATTTTATTTATTTAACGCAGATGAAATCTATTCATTCACAATAATGGGTCAATTTCTCATTGTAGGAAACTATAATAGTATATCGAAAGATATTCCACTAAGAAAAGAAATATGCCAGATCAATTATGTTTTACATTTGCTATTAATTAATTACTTAAGATTAATAATTAAGCTCTCGCAAAATGAGGATCAAGAACTTGTAGTTAAACTGAGTTTAGACTGTTTAAACATTACTTTTAAAAGGCATCTTTATGTATGTTTTCTCAACATTTAATTTAATGTTTTCACTAGGATAATTCGTGGTTCACACATAAGATGTTAGAGAATTTAGAAATCAAAATGCCTTATTAATTGATACCGTCCCTTTTAGACATAACACTGGCATAATAACCGCAAAAGTCATATTAAATGCATAATTAAGGGCGGATAGATACCACAATATGAATTAAGCTAAATTATAACAAATATAGAGGATAATGATTTAAAATACAGGTACAGAAACTAAACAGACAATCCCAATACATATATTTTATTGCAAGCACGTGAACCCAATGTGTAAAGAGAGCCGGGAAAATGAACACTTACCCTCATAGGAATTTTCTTTGTGTTGAGCCGACAAAGGTGACATTGTTCGAGAATCGCCCGAGGGTAGACCCAAGCGACAACGAGTCGCCTGCCGATGCATTGGTCTGCACCTGATACGTGATGAGAGAATAGATACCGGGGATTTAAGCTACACTTTTGCAAACGTGCTTCTGCATCAATTACCTAGACCGTGGGGAAGTGAAAGTTGCGTGAAACACATGCCTCAGAAACTCGAAACTGCGATGAAATTTAAGAGTAGGGATGAAACACAACCTATAAGGAACGAGTAACAGGTCACATGATCTCTAAAGTGTCCAAAATTCGGCGAAAGGAAGGGGAAATTTGTGCAATGGTGGCGTTTGATGTTTGCTAGCAAAAAAAAAAAAAAAAACACACACTCTGTCTTGGCGAGTACTCTGTATTGGCAACAAGTACTGAAAGTTCATCAAAGTCCGTGTTCGCGGATGGACGGAGCAACACATATTAGGTGGTTATCAAACACTCTGTGTTAGCGAGCGAGTGAAATAGCACACATTACAACATCATCATCAATATTTTACTAAACTCTGTTGTATAATCCTTCGGAAATCCTTTAGTGCGCGAAGTAATGCTCTCGCGACGTCCAGAAACAACAACGCGTAAGTACATGTCTTCATACATCACTCGGCGCGTCCTAGAAATTTACGAGTTCACTTGCGACTGTGATTCAAACTAGCCGTCATGTCGCGCGCACAGTAACGGGCAAATTCTAAATCTTGCACCTAATGTGCGAGTTAAACCTACACTACAGTGACGAGTGGAGAGGGCGACTTGCATAAATAAACTTGCCATTCAACGGTCGTGGTGTCTTCTATATGATAGTACCCATACACTGTCAGGACGCACCCACTCCCTGAAACCCAAAGGAGAGAATCCATGCAGACCTACCCTGAGAAAAACCCCGATCTGTTGTAAACCTTCCATCCGTAGCCCTCACCCGTCACATATCCTATCACATGAGGTTTTGAGTGCCGGGCTTAACGAGGTACTTAACGGGCAAGTACTGCCTCATAGTGATTCCATTTTGCTTGCCGCTATCTTTCAAAATATGTACCCTCTCTAACCTTTTCAATTCCCAGGTATCATATATGATACACAGATTCCGAAATTCTTTTAAGATCCCTAAGCGCGCATTTCTCTCTGGAACTAGTGGTATCACATTCAATACTTCAAGCGGAGTGCAATTTTAACATGTTTCAAGCTTTACTGCTCTACCAGGAGAGGGCAGAGCACTACAAAATTGAGGCTTCCAGCTCTTGCTAAACTGCTTGCAAACATAGAGCTAAATACACAGCTATTTCTGCTGTCTTCAAAACTGTTTTGATTTTTTATGTTTCACTTCAACATGCTGCTGCTCTTGGTCATATTGGATAGCTATACTGTGCAGCCATGTGGAGTTTATAGTTTGAAATTATAAAGGTATCATATTTAATACTTTGGTCCTTTAGCATTTCAAGGTCAAGATTTTCCAAATTTAATGCTTCTGTTTCACATTCATTTGTAGGCCTCACAGAGGATGAAATGATATCTTTGTTTAATCAGCTAGACCCAGATCTATCTGATTTTGAGTTTGAGGACACCGAAGATGAGTTTCCACAGAATGCTGCATTGGATGGGGAAGATGCTAATTCTTCCTGGGAAACCTCAGATGAGGAACCTTTGAGTCATTGCCAAGCAGTTGTGAATCCAGTAGAATGAATAAACGTACAGCATTCTTATATTCACATGGACATGTAAGTTTAGTTCTGTTCTCGTAACGTTTACTAAGCAAGTTTGGTTTTTGAGGTTATGTAAGCCCAAGAGAAATAAAATGATCATTTTAATGTTTGCTTTTCCTAAAGTAACATTTACATGGTTAAAATACACTACTTTAATGCTCAGCTTACTGCATATCTATGATACATGAATGTTGGAAAAGACTGACATTTTAATTTTTTTTTTCAAACAGATTTGCACCAATCCAAGGAGCTTCACCACAGCCATCGTCTGCTTTCGCTCTTCGGAAAACTTTTGATTACTTTCAAGATTATCTGAACGACATGTTTTTTTTTAATTAATAGAAGAGTTAACTAATTTAAGGGGTGTACAACTTACTGGCAAATCATTTGAAATCGATTTGGATGAAATTAAAACAGTCTTTGGATATTGTATTTACACAACATTGATTGGTTATCCACGTTTGCAGAAAATGTCGGCTCCTAGGCTGTGAGGCATTAACATTCGTCAACTGTTCCTTCTGCAAAGTATTTCTTTGCTTCAATAATGACAGGAACTACTTCTTGACTTTTCACAGTTAGTAAAACCAAACATGTATATGTAAGATTATTGTAAAGGTTCAGAACCACAGTATCACATGTGATACTTCCTGTTGTGCCCTTCTGGCAATAACAAAATATTGAATACATTATGGCATTTCCTGTATCTCTAGTAAAATAAAGAACCATATTTTGTTTTAATGTCGTCTGTTGCATTATGGGTCTGAGGAGGCTAAAGGATTCCTGGATTCCCCTCTGGCTACAACATCTTGTGAATGTAGTTGATAAATAACTTATCGGGGAGTCAGCAAGGAATCCATTTCCAAAACTAATATGAGAATTAATTCTCTTTCTATGCCTCAACAAATGATAGGAAAGGCTTGAGAAAGATGTTAGAATTGGAGTGTATTTGGCGCTAAAGTTAGCCGATGTATGATTCCTTTGCAGCTACACATTAAATACAGAGTTTGTGATATACAGCGCCACTGTTTCATGTAAAACTGAACACCTGTTTAGAAGCAATTAAGCGAGGTTGTATTCTAGTTAATTGTAGTTAAAGTAGAACTCATGACAAACGCTTCAGTGCATCCATTGTCACAAAACCAGCCAATTCAAAGTAAACAATAAACAAACATACACTTCACAGAAACTTTTTATCGTATTTATTCTTGCATTTAACTGAAGAAATTAGGACTAGAATATTCTCATATGTTGATATGTATACTTTTTTGGATGTTTGAAGGCTTGATTTTCATACTTTTGCCGATTTCTTTATTTGGATATTTAAATTAAATTGTGTTATAATTGCTTGAGGACTTTGGCACGCATTTAAATAAGTATTAAAAGCCCAACTGAATTTCTTGCAATTAAGTATTTTATTGTTGTTAAATGAAAGTATTCAGTTTCCTAAAGACGTTTGATTGAAAATTCAATAGTTATTTATTTTAGGAAAATTTAAATATTTAGTAACCAAAATTTACATGTGCATGTGCTCAAATCAAGGCTAAAAATATAAAAACTATGCGAGTGAGAGGGAGAGAGGACGAAGGATGGAGGTATACATATATACAGGGTGTGCCACGTAACTCTGCGACCTTATATATTTCCGAAATGAAACAAAAAATGAAAATTACAGTTGGCCAGAAATGTACCTATGTCAGGGGCTCACACAATGAAAAGGTATGCACAATCCATAAATAACACTTCCAACACCAAGTTGCGTTTTTGTTAAATGTAACATGTATGTTTATTCTAGCAAAATGAAAACTAGAGCTAAAATTAGTGATAACACACTTGGTTCCGCGTTTCTAAACCTCATACTTACTGAAATATGCATCATTTCTGCTACAAACTCTAACCCTCCTCATTGAGGATGTGGAATTGGAAACGCGTCTATCAATGTGATTCCTGCATGATGGATGTCCCGCACATTATGCACAGGTTTCCAGAGACATTGTGGATGCGAAGTTTTCAAATAGGTGTATAGGACGGATACTTGCTGATCGAGTGCCAGCTTGGTCGCCAAATTTGACGCTGTTAGACTCTTTTCTCTGGGGCACAGTGAAAGATACACTGTATCAAGTACCGCCAACGACAGCAGAGGATATGCAACATCGTATTACGAACGAACGAAGCAGTTGGCGGCTGACTGAGGGTCAGCATGTTGTGTGTCATTCGTGTACCTGTCCTAGACGGACTTAACCACTTAATGAAAGGATATGTGGGGGTTTTGCAGGGTGGTGGGTTAAGTTTAGGTGGATGAAAAGAAGGGAAGTAGCCGTAGTTCCTTATTGGTTGCCGACTCGGGTGCAATGCCTGTGTGCACCGCTGTTGTAAGAAAATTATCGAAGAGTTGAATTTAGAGTAATTATTAGTCTAATTTTCAGATAGGAATAATTTTGAAGTTGTAATAACAACTTTGTTGTTATCGGGAGTGCCCGCATGCCATGCGGGGAAGCCGGTGGAACTTGAAGCCTTGTTCTGATGCTCGGTAGTTCCCTAGAGACCTAACCAGGGCGCTCTGATGTTGAGGCAAACTCGCGTAGAATTTTGTGGCCCGGCACCTAATGACATCTTCCACATAGTGGAGGGATGGGGCTTCATGAAGGTATCTCACGGGAAAGCACCAGCCTACAGAATAGATGGCCCTAAGACATCTATTCCGTACACGCTGGAGTTGTTGCAGATTGGTTCCTGCGGCCATGCTCCAGACCTCACACGCATAAAGCATTATTGGGAAGAATCAAAGCCTGAAAAAGACGCAACTTAAGGAGTGTTGGCATCCCTGATCGCATCATGGGGAATAACGAAGCCGAAGCCCCGCATGTCCGATGAGCTAACTCCTGGATGTGACCCCCAAAAGTTAGGCCCTTTTCCAGCTTTACACCCAAATATTTAAGAGAGTTTGTCCACTCTATCCTTCGGCCAGAAAGAGAGTAGGTTGGCGGGAAAGTGACGCTTGGTGAAGAGTATGGTTTGGCTTTTCTCCGGGTTGATGGACAATTGCCAAAGCCTGCACCAATCGTGAATGAGGCTTAGGCGTCTCTGTATTGGGTTGAAGGCTCTGCGTGCGTTTCTATCTGCGTTGTATAGCAGCACATCGTCTGCATACTGGACTATGTTGACATGCAGCTCCGTGGGGAGATCTGCTACATATACGCTAAACAGCGTAGGGGATAAGACAGAGCCTTCGGGGACTCCGCCTCTAATGGGTCTTCTGGTGGATAGCTTTCCCGCCACAGTGACTGTAAAATGTCTGTGTTTAAGTAAAGTGTGTAGAAGATGTATCATGTGTGAAGGAAGCCCAGGGAGATTAGTTTATGTAGGAGACCTGCATGCCAGGGGGTAGAGAAGGCCTTCTCGACATTCAGAGAAACCACCGTGGTGAATGCCCTATCCTGGAAACCCAGGTCAGCGGCCTCCACCAAACGGAGCAACTGCTGTGATGTCGAGCGCCCAGGACGAAAACAAAACTGATGAGGAGGAATGGTTTGAATGTCCCCCAGTGACAAGCGGGCTAGAGAGAGCCTCTCCAAAACTTTCGAGAGGACTGACAGGAGGCAACACCATATTAATGCGGCGTGTGCGGTAATATCTGTAGAAACACTGCAATCCGTGCAACACTCTCTTGTTACCAGATACCTAAAGTGTATTGATGCAAACGGAGATCTTTTGAAGTGACATGATTTCATCGGACAAGGCGCTACTGGTGATTTGTGGGTGCATTTTCCATGTCGAATGTAACGCATAACAATGAAGTTTCTGAGAGCTATAGACCACTAGTAAATGTGTTTAGTAAAGCGGAACCAAGTGTGTTATCACTAATTGTAGCTCCAGTTGTCATTTTGTTAGAGTAAACATACATGTCCCATTTAAGAAAACGCAACTTGGTTTTGGAACTGTTATTTGTTTACCTTTATGGATTGTGCATACCTTCTCATTTTGTGAGCCCCTGATATACGTACATTCCTGGCCAATTGTACTTTTCATATTTTGTTTCATTTCGGATATATTTGAGGTCGCAGAGTTAGGTGGAACACCTAAAACTTGAAAACTTGAATCTGCCTAACCCCTCATCAAATCTACCTACATATAAAATTATTGTACTTTTATTTTTTCAAAAATGTTGATTGTTATTAGAATATCCTATGATTTGCAAAACCAGTAAAATCGATGTCCTACATTTTCTCTGAACAACTTGTGGAGTTTTCTTCAGTATGAATTAATTTTATACAACCTGTAAATCATGAGGTAGGCAAACCTTTATAAAATGTGCAGTGCTTACTGAAATTATATAGTTTATTAGAAATATTCTTTGTGGCACCTTTAACCCTTGCCAGGTTAAACTCCCATGAGACATCTATTAAGTGTTTAGATAATTATTGTTTTTATTTGTACCATTTCACTTCCCTTTATGATCATATCGTGGTTTTTGGTTTGACGAATAAAACTCGTCGAACTGTAAATATGAACTTCAGTTTTATTCGCCTTACATGCATACGTCCAGTCTTTGTGAGTAGGAAACGATTTTAGTTAAAGAAAAGTTCCCCCACTACAGCTAAGAAATGAGATGTCTTCTGTGTTGAGAAGCCAGAACGCTGCTCAGTTAATCATTGGTCCATTGGTTCACTACCAGCAACATGCACCAAGTTTATTGTTCAAATTGAGATTACTTCTTGTCAAAAATGTATGAATAATGTAAAGGCAACAACGGGTAAAGATATTTGTGTCAGTGTGATACATCAGATTCTTTTGTTTTTGAACTTAAATAAAACATCCAAAAGTCATAAAAATAAACTTCAAAATCTAAACGTTTTTTAAATAGTTTATTTTGGTTTATCTCGTCTCTTTTTTTTCTCTGTTCGTTTGTGTTTGTTACTTATATCTCTTATGTAATCAGTCATCTTAGCCTTAAGTTTATGTGATGAATCTATGAATAAGTAAATGCAATTTTTAGCGAGCTGGCACTAAAGGTATCGGAGCTTTAAATATGAGTCACTGAAGATTCTAACACCTAGTTGAATACAATTTTCTTAACACTCCATTGTTACCACCCTTGCTTCTTTCGATGGAAATTATATGTATATTAAGCGAAGGGCTTGTGTGGATTAATCATTAATCACAAACTATTCTAACAAAGGCAAGTCTCCTATCCAAACTGTATAGTCAATATAACAACTATGCCGCTTTCTCTGCAAAGGGAATTAATATTGCAAATTTTAACAAATGCACAATCAACATAACAATTATATCAAGAGAATAATAACTTTAACGGCCCAAATGACCTTGTTGTCGACGGGCCCTAAAACACCACACACTCACTCAATAACTTTAACTGCTAATGCTTTGATTGAAGCATTTGCTAGTGAACCTTTAGGTTAGGTTGCTACAGATTTTCATCGATTTTAACTTATTTTCATACGCACATTTATTCTCATATCCATACCTCCATACATTATGGAAGGTAAGGAATACTGTTACGTAAAGAAAAATTCTCACCCTTGCCCGGGAATCGAACCTGGGACCTACAGGTAAGAAGTCAGTCCGCTCGCTGACCACTGATGAAGTCGTTCGGATGTTTGTTTCTACGGGGAACATTAGGTTGTCCCATAAGTAAAGTCGGATTTTCATTTTATGTTTTGAAAAATGTATTGGGTTTCTTTGGTTTGGCAATGCTATTTACAGCATGCCATGGCTAGTGTTGCGTACCCACGCGTGCAAAAGTTTTCCGATGGACGAGGGGTTTGGAGACGCAAGGGGAACAAAATTCTATGATCGTTTAGTTTAGCCTAGTGAAAGCAAAGGTCAAGTTTACCTCCTGATCAACACTGGCGTTACCCTCCACCGACCACTGGAGGCAGGTGACAATGAATTATCCTGCCTGGCAGTCTACCCAACAACAATAATAACAATAATAATAATAAAAATAGTATTACTACTACTACTACTACTACTACTACTACTACTACTACTACTACTACTACTACTACTACTACTACTACTACTAATAATAATAATAATAATAATAATAATAATAATAATAATAATAATAATAATAATAATAATAATAATAATAATAATAATAATAATAATAATAATAATAATAATAATAATAATAATAATAATAATAATAATAATAATAATAATAATAATAATAATAATAATAATAATAATAATAATAATAATAATAATAATAATAATAATAATAATAATAATAATAATAATAATAATAATAATAATAATAATAATAATAATAATAATAATAATAATAATAATAATAATAATAATAATAATAATAATAATAATAATAATAATAATAATAATAATAATAATAATAATAATAATAATAATAATAATAATAATAATAATAATAATAATAATAATAATAATAATAATAATAATGGTGATGATGATGAATGTGTAGTGTTTAACGCCCGCTTTTACTACATACGGCACCACAGGCGATATAACTGATGATACATGAAATGAAGATGGAGCACCGGTGGAATGAGATGGCGGGGAAACCGGAGATCCTGGAGAAAACCCGCCCCAGCGCCGTGTTGTCCACCATAAATCTCACCTTGCGGACACCTGGGATCGAAACCGGGCCGCCTTGGTGAGAGCCAAGTGGTCTAACCACTGAGCCACGGCGCGGCCGATGATGATGACGACGACGATGATGATGATGATGATGATACTAAAAGCTGACCAGGATGGCAGGTGCTGTATTCTGATCCCAAGGTTGCGAGGAGTTCAGACCCGGTCTAGATCGATGGTTTCTATTTGAGGCTAATAGTGAAATGTATCCTATCAGTTTTACTGACATTTAAAGAACTCCTTCGTGAAATCTCCGACATGCCAGTGACGCTAACGTGATTTTGTATATGAACTGTCATTATCAAACAAAATAATTATTTTATTTATTTCGTTGGTCGTTAAGTCATTTGGTGTCAAGTCATTTGGTAACTTGGTGGCTATAATAGTTGTAGTAGTATGTCCATATAATCTTTTCTTCAGGACTGTAACAAACGAAATAATGTATTTATTTTCGGTGCAAGATACACCTAATTTTAAGTACCACGCAGTTTAATATTTTATTAATTATCGCTCATCTATGAAAGGTAGAAGTATTTCGTTCCAGATAAAGCTACAAGTTTGAGTATTGGAAATGCATTTAAAATGAAGCAATGGAGATTTATATGGTTGAGGTGTGTGTCTGTACGACAGGAAGAGAGAGAAAATGGCGTCAATAAGAAAAGGATCGATAAATACCTAAGTTGAGAGTGGAGAGTTGTATAAAACCACCTACGTTTCATATGGCAAAATTGTTTTTGTTTTCCACTGAGGCTTAAATGCCTGTGCGCTGAACTCGCTGGTCAGGTATAAGGAAACTGATTGGTCCTGGCACAACTAACTGATAAGAAACTCGCCTCTCTCCCATAGGTCAGTCTTGCAAGCATCGGAATACATTTGCTCGCGTCTGTACATTGCAAGTATGTCTCAGTCTTCAGTTGTTAATAATCACAAAATGGAGATAACAAATTTTGAACTGAGAGTCCTTCTAAAACACTCCTGGAAACAAGATAAAAAGCCGCTGTCGCAGCTCGAAGAATATGTGTAGTGGAAGGAGAAGAACTCGTTATTGAGCGTGTGGCAAAGCGATGGTTCCAACGCTTCAATAATGGAGACGAAAACAATAAAGATTTACCACGTTCTGGAAGACCTGAAGTATGGAATATTGAGGATACACGCCAAGTTTTGTGAGAAAATCCACAAAAAAAGAATATATCCACGCAACTTTAAGGCTTCCTCTGTCATATCCGGGTCAAAATCCTATAGAATTAATATGAACAGATGCCAAACAAAGGGTTGCTCGCAAAAATGTATCCTTTAAAATAAAAGACGAAATGGTCATCAATGATTTTAGCAAATGGGACTAATGGAATTCGAAAAGGTATGCCATCATTTAGACGAAATAAAGAGTATAGGAAAAAGTTATACTAATGCAAAAACATTGAAAGAATTATAGTTGAAGACAATGGGACGGAAACAGTGACGAGGATGATAGTGATAATGACTCAACAGACGAAGAAGAATTAAAATATGATTAAATGCAAACTTGTTTAACTCAGTGTTGAGTTGTAAGTGAACTATGGTATTTAATTTGTTGGAGACTGTACGACTTTAGCGACACATGAAATAAACAGTCCAATGATACTTGGGAGGGTGAAGTCATCGCAGTGAGACATCACTGCCACTGACGGCCGGCAAAAAAGGTAAGAGACTCGCATCAAAGCTTTAATTTAAATATTTCAGTGTTCAAGAACCAGCAGATGCTACTGTTATGCTTTTACAGCCCCTTTTGGGCCTCAGCCTCCCTCAGTTTTTGCCTCCATTCATTTCTATCTTCTGCCTTCCGTCTCCACATTTGGACTTCCAATTCGCCACATATCCAATGCGAGGCTTATCTGAGGTTTTTAAACAATACTATTTTAGGGACTAGGTTGTTAGCCTAGCGCCCAACATCCAACCTGGGGGACCAGGACCCCTATTTATATCCCCGGAGTCAGGATGGCTCAGCTGTACCCCCAAGCACTGCGTATCTATTTTAGTCGCCTTCTATGACATGCATGGACTAGGTTGGAACTATTCTTTAATCCTGGTTACCACACGGGGTGAAAAATTGCTTAACAATTTTAATTAAAACACCATCATATTTAAGATATTTTAATGGGAATAAAATGTAAATCTCGAATATTCTGGGAATAATCTCAGAATTTCTCTACATTCTGGATGAGTTTTGCATAACTGGTAAACCCTTACTAAAATGTTGATTTAATTTCAAATAACATAAGTTGAAGAAATAACAATTTTCGATATATTCTTTGCTATCTGCAATAAAAGGAATTTCCCTAGGATACTGGCCACGGATGAAGTACTTAACGTTTGCCCGTCTCTTGAGAGGTGCTGGGCTCATGGCTGGAATAGCAAGAATGGCGCTGAGTACATCGGCCGTCAATATGTATAACGGCGCTGTCCTTAGTTTATGTGACAATGTAAACAAAAGCAGGTGTACGTGTGCAATGTCATTGGTTGTTTAGCCTTGTAACTCTATGCGGATGAAAAATGTAGTTCGCATATCATTTGTAAAGTCTTTACATCTAATTCAAAATATATACACTACTTCACATTATTATAAATGCAGCAGTTAAACAGTAATTAATATTTAATTTGGTAAATGTAAGTGTAGTTCTATGTGTTAATCAGAGTGCAGGCTGAGCTTGCGCAGTTTAAAAGAGAAGGAAGTGAGATAATCAAATTAAAACATTGCTGATCAGTGTAATGTTGTTGTTGTAATTTACGTCCTCCAACGTTAAGTCATATCGGACGATGAATGAAATGGGTGAAATGATGCTCAAATGAGTCCGAGGTCCATAGAGCTTAGAGTTACCCTACATTCGTCTATCAGGATAAGGGAAAACCCCGTAAAAACCTTATCCAAATAACTCACCCTAACCGAGATTTGAACTCGGGACTCTTGAACGTGAGGTAGACACACTACCATCTACGATACCGAGGCGGGCAGATCGGTGCAATATGTAAAACATCTAAGAGGGAAACGGTTAAACAGTGGTGAAAAACAAATTATATTGAACGTGCTTTGCAAGTTGTGCGAAAAATACCCGACTTTAGCAGTGGAAGATATTAATTTGTCAGCAGAATATACCGGTGTTTCAGCATCAACTATCAAAGCCGCTCGAAGTGAGGTTGTTAAACCAGGCCTGCTTCGAAAAAGAAAGAAGCCAGTTGTGGAAGGTGAATGTGATGAATTTGTTAAAAGTGTTATTCGTCGCAAGGTTCATAGCTTCTTTGAAAGAAACGAGCCACCATAATTACAAAAGTGCTTCAAGCAGCAAACAATGACCCCAATTATCCGAGCTTTGAAAAAACGAGCTTCCACATCATTCTTCCCGACTTAGGTTTTTGAATTTGTGAACAGAAACAGAAAAAATATAATTGTTGAGCGTGAAGATATACTGTTGTGGCGAAGAAATTATCAGAAGAAAGTTTGGAAGTGAAAGTCGTTTAACGAATTCATCCGTTGTCAGATTACAATTAGGTAGGTAATTTTTTTTTAAGTTGCAATGCCATTAAAACTCTCAGGCCATTGCCAAAGTATCTACACGCAGTTATTTAGCACTGTTATTCCGCAGAAAGACCCGTGCCTTAAATTTTAATTTATAAATGAGATGAAGAAATCAAATATTTGAGTAATTGTTGTAAGCATTCAGTTACTTTTTAGCGTACAATAGGAAACATATTACACTAACGCACACCTTTGAATTTAATCGTAAGGGCGGACATACGAGAAAATGTTCAAAAAATTTAATTTTTTTTATTGTTTTGTAAAATAGTATATAGTGTTAGCTATCAAACACCAAAATGTTATGACCGTACACGGTCTGTATGTACCTTTATAACATTAAATGCCCTAGTGTTGCATAGTAGCAACACATAGATAATTACACTCTTCATGGTCTACACCTAAATTCTAGAGGCAAAGAGAAGCTGTCACTTCTAATTGCTGACAGAATTAAGGGCAAAATTCCTGTTGTTGCAAGTAGAAGGTCTTTTTTAGGTTAAACCAATATAAGCCCAGAAACTCTAGGCAAATTAAATCAGTCATCCCTAATAGCTTCATGGCAATAAATTCAATTAAAAGTACTCCTCTCGAGAACAATAGTAATGATAGTAATAATATCAATAATATTAATAATAATCACTGTCTATCTGTATTTCATCAAAACATAAGAGGCATAAGAAACAAAAAGATGAACTAGCTATTAATCTGCATACTGAAATTTAACTACCACACGCTTTATGCATTTCTGAACATCACTTGACACAGCAGGAATTTAAGCCAATTTCATTGCAAGGATACTCTTTAGGAGCAGAATATAATAGAAAAAAATTACATAAAGGTGTAGTTTGTATATATGTTAGAAATTATCTGATCTTTAAAGCTTTAGATTTATCCAGATTTTTTTTATGAAAAAAACCTCGAACTCTGTGCAGTTCAGTTAATTGGAAGTAATTTGAACTTAGTCATAGTAGCCATTTATTGATCTCCCTTAGGAAGTCTACAAATTTTTAAAAATCAATTAGAATATGCTCTGAACTTTCTATTTAAAACAAAAAGAGAAATAATAATTTGTGGTGACAAATGTAGATTATCTGAAATCGAGTCTTCAGAGGGAACAGCTTAGCTCTTTATTTACCACATACCACATGACACATACAGTTAACTTTCAAAAAAGAATCCAAAATAATCCATCCACAGCTATTGATAACATATTTGTAAATTCAGATATAACTAAATTTTGCTCTGTCTCATCAAAAATTAATGGACTATCAGATCATGATGCACAAATTCTAAGGATTTATAAGATAAATTTAAAACTCAAACCTAAATACACATATACAATACATTATAGTTCAGTACCAAATAGTCTTTTTCTATATCTAACAGATAATAATGAGGTTCTAAAAATGATAGCAACAATAAAAAACAAAGGTAATAAAACAGATAATATTTTATCAAATGAATTGTTAACAAAGTGCAAGTACAGTTTGGTTCCACTTAGTTCAGGTTCAGTACCTGATGGTTGTAAAATCACAAGAGTTGTCCCAATTTATAAGACAGGTGATAGAGTAATTATGGATAATTGCAGACCAATAAGTATTATTCCTGTATTTGCCAAAATTCTGGAAAAAGTAGTAAAAGTTAGGTTATTACAGCATCTAGAAAAACATAACTTTTTTCACAATCATCAGTATGGATTTATTAACACAGTAGTACTGTGTACACAGTACTGCTGCCACAGTAGATATTATCGTACCTATTCAAAGAGCTCTGGATAGAAATCGTTTAGCTGCAAGTTTATTTATTGACCTAAAAAAGGCTTTTGACACTGTAGATCATACTTTATTACTAAAGAAACTTGAGTATGCTGGTGTAAGAGGACTTCCTCTCAACTGGTTTCAGAATTATCTCAGTAATAGGAAACAATTTGTAAATATGAACAACATTTCCAGTTCTCTATCAGTAATTCATCATGGTGCTCCACAAGGTTCTGTATTAGGTCCTATGTTATTCCTAATTTTTATAAATGACATAGGATGTTTAAGACTAAAAGGTAAATTGACTATGTTTGCTGATGATATATGTTTGTTATATATAGATAACTCTGAGCACCAGCTGATATATGACATACAGCAAGACCTGAATGCATTGAATAGCTGGTTTAAGGGCAATAAGTTAACTTTAGATGTCTGTAAAACAAAATATATGTTATTTCATAAAACATCATATGTACCAGTAGTAAATAACAAGATACATGTTGATAACGCAGTGATTGAAAGAGTAACAACAATCACATATCTAGGTTTGATTCTAGACAGTACGCTCAAATGGAAGGATCATATCATGCATGTAAAAAATAAGATTCTTCCTGTGTTAGCTGTAATTCACAGGCTGAAATTCAAAGGATTCAATGTAAATCATTTACGAAGTATCTACCATGCTTTAATTCAATCTCATTTGGATTACTTAAACATCTTATGGGGTAACTCTGTTAAATATTTAATTCATGACCTAGAAGTACTTCAAAATCGTGCCTTGAAAATAATCTACAATCTACCCTTTAGAACAAACACAAAAACACTCTACCATGTAACTAACATTTTACCATTACAAGTAAACATAGAGCTGTCCTTGATAATATATCTCCACAAAATAAAAAATAATCTTCTATAGTCCAATCTAACATTTGAAAGCTCCTCACATATATATAATACAAGAAATAAAGGAAACTTAACAAAACCAACAGTGAACACTACTACTTATGGCCTGAACAGCTTAGCCTCACACGTTATCAACTTATATAATGGGCTGCCACTGGAACTGAAAGGCTGCAGGAACATAAAGGTTTTAAAAGTAAAGTTGCTGAAAATTTACTGTAGGCATATATTGATAGCTGATAAAGTGTTACACATTTATAGCTGGTTTGAAAGCTGAACTGTTTAAAAATTAATATGGATTAATGTCCCATAGAATATGTAGCTTCTTTTTTTCTGTTAAGTTCTTTGTTACTATTATTTCTTGAGTTATAGTGAATGTTTGTATCTTTGTATGTTTCATATATGTTATTCTTGTACGGTAGTTCATTCCTACTATGAAAATGTAATATAAGTATTGTTAAGGGTTGTTTGCCATCATTTTATATATTTTTGTACTGTTCCCTAGCATGAGCTATGGCTCTGGGAACCTTTTCAGATAACAATAAATAATAATAAAAAAATATATATATGTATGAAATATAGGGAAATAAACTAAAATACTCTGAATGAATTTATTAAGAAACTTAAACTTGAATCTTGGAAACAAACTTATGAGATTAATGGAACCAACAACAAATATAATAGCTTTCTTCAATGCTTTAAAACTCAGTTTGAATTTTGCTTCCCATCCAAGTATAAAAAAACATTTAACTTTAAAAAAGACAATTCCTGGCTCACTTTAGGAATTAAAACCTCATGCAGGCACAAAAGAGAACTATATCCGCAAGTTAGAATCAGTAACAATTTGTATTTAAGAAACTACTACAAAAAATATTGTAAACTTCTAAAGAAGGTAATAATAGCAGCTAAAGTATTGCATTATAATAAACTAATTCAAAACTCAGACAGTAAAATAAAAACCACTTGGAATATAATAAAAAATGTGACATGTAAACATTCATCAGAAATTCCGTTGTTTAAGGACTATGATACAATGAAGCAGAAAATTAATACAATTTTGAGTCGAACTAATACTCAATGCTCCATTTATAGCTAGTATTTACCTATAACGCGTTTCGTTAGGATCTTCCTAACATCATTAGCTGTTGTCGACTAATGGATGCCGGTTCAGTGAACTCCTCGGAGGTGATAGGTGCGTCTCTGTCGGTATTTTGATGAACTTGAATTTGGATTTTCTTCAAAGGTAGTATCGAAATTAAACAATTTACTTTCATATTTCTTTATAAAGATTTTTTCCCACGTGGTTAATGCAGCTGGACCTTGGACACTTTTTAGTAAGTGAATTTCTCGTTCTATGTCATGATTTTCCTTCCAAAAATGGTATGCTACCGCCGATTTATCTATTTCTTTATTCCTGATGTTCCTAAAGTGCTCTTTAAGCCTAATGTTCAAGTTCCTTTTTGTTTTTCCAATGTAGAATTTGTCACAGTCCTTGCAATTTATCCGGTACACTCCTGAAAGTAAATCGTTTAATTTCGATACTAGCTTTGAAGAAAATCCAAATTTCAAGTTCATCAAGATACCGACAGAGATGCACCTATTACCTCCGAGGAGTCCACTGAACCGGCATCCATTAGTCGACAACAGCTGATGATGTTAGGAAGATCCTAACGAAATGCGTTCTAGGTAAATACTAGCAATAAATGGAGCATTGAGTATTAGTTCGACTCAAAATTGTATTACTCATCAGAAAATTGCCCAATAGCACTCAATGTTGGCAATCATGAAATTGCCAAACCTCTTGAAGTTACAGAATTGTTTAACAAATTCTTTTTGCATGTAACAAAAAAATAAAATAAAATTATGGAAGTAAAGATGCAGCACTAGAATATCTACGATCAAGTGCACAAACTCTGTACCTACATTTAAAGTCAGTTTAACTACACCTTACAAAATAAATAAAATTATTGACTCTTTAAAAATGAAGAATTCTTCCGGTTATGATGAAATAACTACAAAAATCCTAAAATCTTGCTCCTCACAAATTAGTATTCCCCTTAGTTATTTATGTAATGAGTCTCTAAAGACTGGTATTTTCCCTGAGAGAATGAAATACTCAGTTTTTAAACCTCCTTTCAAAACAGGCGAATGCAATAATGTTTCAAATTATAGACCAATATCTCTCTAGCCAATATTTTCAAAAGTTCTTGAAAAAGTAATGTTCACCAGACTGCATAAACACCTTGAATGTAACAACATACTTGTCAGTGATCAGTTTGGATTCAGAAAGGGAATATCGACTAATAATGCAACTTACAAACGTACACATGAAATGTTGACTGCATTAAATGATAAAATACATGTAGGTGGAATTTTTTGTGATATAGCAAAAGCTTTTGATTATGTTAATCATGACATTCTTATAGCAAAATTGGAATTCTATAGGCTAAAAAATGAACATTTAGGATGGTTTGTATCATATCTAAATGAAAGAAAACAGAGAGTTGAAGTAGCTGTCAGTGATATTGGTTATGAAAAACAAACTTCGAACTGGAAAGTAGTAACTCATGGAGTACACCAAGGTTCCGCGTTAGGGCCTTTATTATTTCTAATCTATATAAATGACCTCTCACTTTACATAAAGGACATTGCAAGTACAGTTCTTTTTGCTGATGACACTAGTGTCCTGGTGACCAGTACAAATTTAAACAAGTGCATAATTAAAATGAATTATGTTTTGAACTGTATGTCATGCTGGTTTAAAGCAAACAAATTATCTGTGAATCTAGACAAAACAAAAGTGGTAAAATTTATAACCTGTCGTATATCACATACTGAAATAGAAATCGGGATTAATGATATGTTATTAGAAGAAATTGACAGCATAAAATTTCTGGGCCTTCAAGTGGACAGATATTTAGATTGGAAAGCTCACATAAATTATATCTTACCTAAACTAAGCTCTGCCTGTTATGCTATCCGAGAGCTGGTTAATGAGAGTTCTATTGACACACTTAAATTAGTATATTATTCATACTTTAACTCTATTATGGAATATGGAATATTATTTTGGGACAACTCAGTAGAAAGTAAAAAAATATTTCTTATGCAAAAGAGGAGTATAAGAATCATTACTAACGCCCACACCAGATGCTCCTGTAAAGATCTTTTTACAAGATATTAACGCTTCCTTCCTAAAATTCTTTGTATGCAATCGTGCCTTATTTTCAACAAATAATGTAATTCACAAA
Organism: Mantis religiosa; assembly: GCA_030765055.1. Taxonomy (NCBI): domain Eukaryota; kingdom Metazoa; phylum Arthropoda; class Insecta; order Mantodea; family Mantidae; genus Mantis; species Mantis religiosa. The sequence continues at coordinate 1,207,181 of JAUKNK010000065.1, read as the reverse complement.
ATAAACACTAGACAAAAGTATAATATCCATTATTCCAGTGCTAAACTTTCTTGCTTCCAGAAAGGTGTGCATTATGAAACTATCAAAATATTTGGCGCACTTCCTATTGTTCTTAAAGAAAAAGTTGATAATTTTGGTGCTTTTAAAAAAGCTGTTAGAGAGTACCTTTGCTCAAAATCTTTCTATTCTGTACAAGATTATCTGAATGACAAATTATCCTGATAATGCTTCTGTAGCTCTATAAGTAGTATCTAACTATTCCAATGACAAATCATTACTTATAAATATTTGATGCAAGTTGAAAGTTTATTTTTAATGTATATGTATTTAATAAATAACAAGAATGGTATCCATTGCAAAAAGGTTGAGACGTACTGGCATAAGCCAAGTGAAAGCTGGTTTAAAAAGTGATTCATTTTGTATCATATATAATTATCCCTGCTTTGTTTTCCATATTGTTGTTCATATTGCCTGTGTACTATAATATGTGTCTTATGTTAACTTTTGTACATATATATGCTATTAAACTTTATACCTCTGGACATGTTCAATGTTCACAGCCTTTTCTGGCTACAAGTGAACCTACTGAACGCAAATCAGTCTAATCTAATAGTCCTCCATCAGCTGTCTTGGAATCTATAAAGCCCAACTACCAATTCTTAGCACACCCAGACTTGCTAAAAAAGAAATGTCTCTATGAAGAGACACAAAACCCAAATGAAAGCCTCAACAGTCTGATATGGAAAAGGTGTCCCAAAACATCATTTGTGTCATCCATAGTGGTGAAAATGGCTACATTTGATGCTGCAATAGTGTTTAATTGTGGGAATGTTGGCAAAAAGAAAGTTATACACCAGTTAGGGTATCAACCTGGGTGATTAGTGAAACAATTTTGCAGAGTATCGACAACATTCATATCGCTGGTGCAGAAAGAGCTATGAAATTAATGCAGAAAGAAGCAAGACAGAAGAGGAATTTTAAAAAAAAAGGCTGAAGAAGACCAGAATGAGGATACAGACTATGGATGTGGGAAGTTCTGCCTTAAAATTAAAAGGCAAACTGAATAATACTTATTGCATTTTTAATTGCCTTTCCCCATAACTTGCATTTTCTACAACTTCAACCCATTTTTCTCTCAAACTACTTCATCTACAGTGATGCAATTTAGCACACAGCTTTCTTATGCCACAATGAACATTTTTTTGGTTCTAGAATTTAAGATTAAGCTCTACATGGAATGTGATGATACAAAATATATGAAATTATTTCAATTTTTAAAGGATGCATATGATTAACATTTTTTTTTTTTAAATTCTATACAGCTTCAATAAGAAATCTAAATCCAACAAATTCAGTTTTGGTGTGTTTTAAAATAACATACCAAATTTCAAAGAGATAACATATGTGAATTTTGAAAAAAATGGGCTTAAGTTTGTAAATATCTCTGCATATAGAAAAAATATGTAGCATTAGTTATAAACAATGGAAAATTATGAAAAAGAGTGTGCATATTAATTGTATTATCTTAAATGAGTACACTAAGTTTCGCTTCTCTAACTTGAAAAATTTGGATGTTATAGCTATTTATGTAAGACCCTGAATATTCGCATACGTCCCCCCTTAACGTAAAAGTGCTACCGCATAAGCTACTCAAGCATCGAAAACAGCAAAGTAACACTTTATTTAAAAGTATGTTGACAGCTGGCATGTTTGCCACATATGAATAAAATAGCGCGAATATTCCCTCCAATAGTAATACATTTTCTCGCTTTGTTTACATCTCCCCATAAACTAAGGAAGGCGCCGGTATAGGAGAAAGAATTTCAAAACCATCACATAGCGACCAGCTCTTAAAAGATTTAGTCAGCTAAGCAAATTATAATTTTCTGTTCCCATTGTACGAGGGCTGATCAACAAAGACTGAGACTGAATTTTTTCACAGATTTTTATTACTACAATTCAATGTTTACATGACCTTTTTCAAACTAATCCCCTCCAACTTCAATGTAATTTTTATAGCGTCTCTACCAATCCTAGAACACGTGCTGCAGACCATTCTTTGTCAGGTCCTCGAAAATCGCCTCACTTTTCTTGAGCACTGCTTCAGAGTTCTCAAATCGAATACCCCTAATCTTCGATTATCACCCGTGATGAGTCATGGCAGCAGCATTATGATCCTGAAGGAAAACAAGCCAGCACAGTGTGGAAATCGCCAGGTTCTCCAGCACCAAAAAAGCAAAAGTTGTTCCATCTACAAGGAAAGTGATGGTGATCACGTTTTTTTGACTGCAATAGAATGATTTACCAACACGCAGTTGGCCCTCAAACTACTGTTACAGCAGCATACTACACGTCAGTATTGGCTACACTGAGGAAGCACATTGCAAAGAAACGACCAGAGCTCTCTCGGACTGGGTGACGACTTCATCATCACAATGCACGGCCTCACGTTGCAAATCAAGTCATACAGTTTCTGGCTCAAATCAACATTACCTGTGTACCACATCCACCTTATAGCCCCGATCTTGCACCCTGTGACTTTTTTTTTTTATTCCCATCACTAAAGGTAAAGCTTAGAGGTATTCGATTTGGGAACTCTGAAGCAGTGCTCAAAAAAAGCGAGGCGATTCTTAAGGAACTGACAAAGAATGGTCTGCAGCACGTGTTCAAGGACTGGCATAGACGCTATAAAAAGTGCATTGAAGTAGGAGGGGATTACTTTGAAAAAAGACCATGTAAACATAGAATTGCAGTAATAAACATCTATGGAAAATATCAGTCTCATTCTTTGTTGATCACCCCTCGTACCTATAAGAAAGTATGTAACACAATGTCTGGAAATATTTATCTTTACTAATATGAAATAGAAGAATACGCAGTTTAATGAATAAATTGTATATATGAGTGAGTATGGAAAGTCTTTCTTTCCTTTTTTATGAAAACAGATCCTTTAATGACCAAGAGCGTAACATTCGTAATTAGCTGGCTACCTTGATGAAGTCACAGTGGATAAGAATTATTACATATTAATTATCGCGGATAAAATTTTAGTTTGTTAATGTGCAAGCAGGGTCTTAGTACCGCAGAGATGATAATGCCATATGCCTGGGTTATCGAATGTGGGAACTCCCTAGGGAGCTTTCACACATGCACAATATTAACTCATGAATTCGTTTCCAATCTATCACATGATACGTAACACGAGAAATGAAAGATAACGCGTTGGCTGGCCGCTGAGGGGCGGAGAGAGCAGCTGTGATGAGTGAGTCTATTCAGTAAACACCCCACGCCCTGCGGAATCCAAACAAAATCCCATAGCTACGTTTTCTGAAGAGAATTCTGCAAAGATATCGGTGTGTATTCAGAAAGTTAGCCTGCTATTTGTTTTCTATCACCTCATATTCAAGGTTTGTATCATACGATTTTCACGATAAAGAGATAACAGAATATAAAGAACTAGCATCCGAGGAGGAATTAACGTTTTAACTGAAGGAAGAATACCGGAAGCTTCAAAAGAAAGTCTGTGCCATTACAGGTAAGGGTGTTCATTAATTCATTTATTGATTAATTCTGTTGATATCGATATTCAAAGTAAATGCTTACCTAAGTATGCTTTATTTTATAGGCTATTTAATTACTATATAATAATGTATCGCAGATAGAAATGCTCAATGAAAATCGACAATATTGAGTTATGAAAACCTCGATATTTTAATAAAAAACTGAAACTGCTAAATTACTGAAACCAGAAGTATGATGTTCTAATTCTGGATAAGCTCTCCAATGGACACAGCTGGAGTTGCATAGATCAATTGATCCCTCCCACTTAACTGTACTTATGAGTAGGGTTAACATATCATTTAAAAAATCTGGGGAAATTCAGTTAACGACATTTATTCCACATATTTTCATTTCCTTTGATATTTTTCAAGAAATCCTTTTTATAGATAATCTTGTCATAATATTGAGCACAAATTATATTTTTGAAGTTGTACATTATTATCAGCATTAACTTTACATTTTCGACAGTGAGCTTATTTCGCTCATCTGTCCATTGAACATTTAGCAGAGAAAATATTCTCTCTGCAGCTGCATTATGTGCAGGTATGGCAAAATATTACTGTACTAATTTCAACAGTTCTATACACTCAACATCATTACTCATGAATTCGTACCATTTATCGGCAAAACTTTTCCCTACCAATGTTGCAGGGTTCATATTGTGGTGGGTTCTTAAAACACAGAGACGTCAAGTTTTAATAAATAGTTTAAATAAGACTTAGTTTAAAATAAATCGACAAAAGTTTATTCAATCTTCTCATCTTAACGTCTCTGTTCACTGTCAGGCAGACATGAACTTATTTAAGAGATAAACGAAAAGTTACTGCACAGCAGCTGTAGAACCCGTTAAAATACACAAATAATGCCATTTACAATAATGTATTGCAAAGTTAACCAATTCCGATATATTATAATTTCTTTATTAGAGTTCCCAGATACTTACTTAAAGGTATGTAATTTTTAACGTCTAAGTTCCTATTCCCTTTTTCATTAAGGAGAACTAATACTTCAAATGCATCAATCAGAGTTTCGCTTTTTAAGTATCTGAATACTGCTTATATCACTTTATCCCAGGTATAAGAACAAATAATCTGCAATGTGCAAGGCCTTTCTACAGACTTTATCCAAACAAACTTTTCTAAGAACAATTTGTAGAGGCTTGGGTGGAGAAAGTCATGTGAATATAATATATTACATGTGTTTTTTACTAACATTTTAAAATCCCTGATTAATTATTTATTAAAAGCAAATAATTCAACGTACATTTCTGGACTCCCTCCCCCCCGGAAACTGACATCTAAATACGTGCCTGCTGAGGTCTATAGCAGCGCTATATTTGCGATCTCTGTAAACCAGTGAGCTAAACATTTGTGAACTGAGCAGAAATAGTGACAATAAATTCCCATGCTTTTGTATTCTACTATCGTTCCATATGTGGCAGTGCAATGTATCACTGACAAAGATATTGCAACAGAAAAGACAGTGGCCGATACTGTAGGATACTTTTTACAGGCCTTATAATTCTATTTTACTTTCGCTGTAATAAAGTACTATAAATAAAAATAAAAACCCTACATTATACTATCTATAGAACATGTCTTGAGGTAAGAGAATAATACAGTAAATTTCCGATTAACCATCACAGCTACTGAGTAAAGTCAAAAAACTTATCCCGGCCGATACTACACGATCTTCCCCTATACAACTTCTACACTATCCTTAAAAAAAAATTTCAAATTAGCGTTAATCAAGATAAATCTTTGCATATACAGTTACATTACATATTTCGTTGTAGGTGAAAGGGAGGGGATACAGGAAACCGAATCAATCGTCGAATATTTAAAAACGGGGCGCCATATACTGGCCTTCTAATTCCGTAATCTTTCCATTAAACTGCAAGAAACTGAATAGCGACAGCTCTTTCTAAAGTTCTCATAACGAACATCTTAAACATGAGTTAATTGAAAGAAAGCATGTGGTATAAAGAAGTCTCCATTTATTTATTTTTTGTAGAGTATGTTAGGTATTTCCTTCTCTTTAGACCAGTATTATTAATTGTGAGGGTTTTGAAATAAATACTTATTACAAAATTAGCAGATCATGGTTTATTAGTTCAATATGCTAATACAATCAACAATCTATATTTTACATTCATCTGTTTTGTCAACATCAATTCAAACTTTAGATGATTTTATTTAAGAGTGAAAATTTTTTTTATATTAACATTTTTTAGTTTTTAAAGATTAGCACACAATTATGGATTAACAACATCAACCGATACAGATGCCACTAAAGAAGGTAATTGGAATAGAGCAAGCAAATGCAAGAACAAATCGAGAAGTACTAAGAGAAAAAGATTTAAGCCATCAAAAACTTCAAGTGCAAAAAGAAGACGAAGCCAACATAGGAAACGCAGCACCTAAGGAGGCCAAAATAGATCAGAGGCTCAAATTAAAGGTGGGACCAGCTGTTTTACAGCATCTGAAGATGAAAGCAAAAAGGATGCCGGCCAAGGAGGAGAAACTCGTATTCAGAGAACTAAGTGCCGCCATTGCCTATTACTATGTGGCTTCGTTGCAAAAGAGTACCTCACAGAATTGAATGTGTTAACACTCGCCAACTTTCAACTCACACGAAATCCAATCAAAGTGTCACCGAATGTGATGAAGAAAAGGAGTTAAGGGGCTTAACCGGCAAATCAGGAACACGAATCGAAATGAATCACACACTGTCCAGCTTTTACTGAATAATTTTGAAAGAACATAACTTGGAAAAGCCGCTGCGCCATGATCCTAAAGCTGTCGCCGGATCTAGATCAGAATCGAGAACTTCCAATCTTCATCTTCCTGGTCCTTTAGGTCTCATCAAACACATTGGCAGTAAACAGTCCAACGGTGCTGATAGAGGCCGTGGCTTTGGGGGTGGAGCATCCAACGCCGGTTCTAGCACCAAAACTTACTCCGGCGGCGGTCATAGTGGAGGGCCTTCTAATGCTTGCTCTTCTGGTGGCGGCGGTGGCTGGGATGACGGTAGTTCCGCTGAGTCCAGAGCTGCATCTCAGGACTACAGCGGCGGTGGATCCTCTGGAGCCTATTCTAACGCCCAGAGTAATGCCTATCAGGGAGCCGGCGTACCATTGCCTTCATCACCTTCAGAGCCTCTTCATCACACCACCACCTAAACATAAAGACCATCATCATAAACACAGCATATTCCAAGTTAGTTGCAGTTGAAGCCAAGATGGAGGTTTAGGCACCAATTACGAGTGCTATGAAATAAATTAACAGATCGTGTTTTATTACTTCCTGTAAATTCAACACACAAAAACAATCAACAATCTATGTTATAAATTCAACTGTTTTGTCAACATCAATTAGCAACATACAAAAACTAAAATTCTATATTTATTATCATAATCTTTAACAGACCAATCTACAGAATTCCTTCCAAATGAGCAGAACTTCATAAGCTATTCTCAGAAAATTGAAGTCAACATTTCTGTTCGTCATGAAAATATCTATCCGAAATATACGGTATTTTAATCAAAATCGTTTTGTGAAAAATCAAACATTTCGGAAAGCACTTATTTCCGGTGAATTCTAGTGACTTTTCTAGTGACACTAAAATGTAATTTGGAGTAGGGCGATTTTCTTGAAAGTCTTCGACTCTCAGTTTCTTTCGTTTCTAAGTTTTATTATTCATAGACACATGTACAGTGGAAAATTTTCTAAAACTGTCTGGAATTTCTAGCAATTTCTGTCATCGAATGCTAACAGTGCATATTTTGAACACCTCAACGTGGATTTAGTGTCATCTGAAGCGTAAATATGAGCCGTTTTGACAATTGGCTGAAAGTTTACCTTTCTTGTTGAATTATCCTTTTAAGATGGAAGTATTCGAAATATTGTTGACAGTTGTTTTCATATGTAACACCACCCAGATGCCTTTTAGTTCCTTTCCGAAGAAAGCTAAAAGGAAGAAGCTATATTGTTCAGTCATGGCCTACTCTGTTGCCGGCGCTAGTGAAATCGTCCTCAGCGCCATCTAGTTGTAAAATTAGTGGTTGGCTACCTTCACAAAGGGAATCCGAGCTCCACATTAAATTTACTGTTATTCAGTTGAGATGATGGAGGAACTTGTGATGCTCGCCCGCTGCATTGTACATTGTGTTTGATTAGCGCTGGCTACCCTCGGAAAGCACACATTTAAGAAGGATCTTGTGGCAATGCTACCAACCGTTGCCACATGTAACCTGCTTTCTCGGTTTGACATTAATGGAATGAATGTAAAACAGTTACAATGTTCATGACAGAATCCTTTTTTTTTTTTTTTTTTTTTTTTTTTTTTTTTTTTTTTTTTTTGCTTAAGATAAGTCACTCAGAACAAGATAATTTAATTTCTTCAAACAAGGTCCTTGCATTAGCTAGCAGCTACAACTGTTTATCTCTCTTCATTCCCATATATAATATATGGAACCAGACTAATTCTACAGAAATTATATTCTATTTCAACGGAATTCGTAATATGTTTTGATTCCAGCTTTGATTGCCTCTTTGCTCAATTTTAACGAATTGTAATGCGTGTAGAAATGGTAGGGTCATCAACACTGTGGCTAGCAGACTAAAGGTCTGTGTTACAGTCCGTACCATTTCAAAACCGGATAAAATATTTCCATACCATTAACCAAAACTCCAATAAATAAAAACTAATAGATAAAAATGGTTCCGATGAAACGTAAAACACACTTCAGCACATGTCTTCATATTTCTTTGGGTATGTGATCTTAATCGTACCTAAATGATAATTTTCGTCTAATGTAGATATGCAAGCGAGTAAATACCTACTGGATAGTCTGAATTTTTTTCTTTCCAATATTTATCAAAGAAGAATTTCCAGAAACGTAGATTTAAAAAAAAGAAGAATTTCATCCAAAAAGTACAAAGTGTTCGGGAGTGAGCACTGAACTTCAAGTACATATCAGAGAATGAAAGCATACGTTTTTACCAGATTAGGTAAATAGTATTTATTTAGTCTAGGGTTTAAGCAAACATCTTCTGTGACTCAATCGTAAGCTTTCGACTGATACCTCACAATAGGCACTAAGTACAATACAAATTATAAAATATGTGCTTTTATAATTTTACTGTGGAGAAAGCTTCAGACTCAACATTTTTGCAATAAAATATTGATAACACAAATTTATTCCAGAGCTTTACATTTTTAACCTCAATTCTGTTAATCTAGAAGAGTAAAATTCTCTAGGGAAAAAAGTCAAAATTACCAAAATTATACATTTGGATTTTAAGTTATTAAACACCACTAAAACCTTCTGCTTCAGTACTGTGTAGATGTTATACCTGTAAGATTTTGCTAATCATGTCACATAGTGATATAAATGCCTGCCTGTAAACCTATAAAATTGTAGTACTAAATACGAAAATATTATTTAAATACTTTTTAAACAGAGCAAGTCAACAAGTGTTATTTTAAAGTTATCATTTTTAAATTTTCTTTTCTTGAGCTTTCATTTGTCAGCATATTCTTTTAAGATTGTTCCATATGATGTTACTCTTCACTATAAATCAATGCCACTTTGGATATCTCATTTTTATTAGCTATATTTTAGTTTAGCTTACATGCTTAGCTGAGACATTGCTAAACAATAATATTCATATTCTATACATTTATGGGAAGTGTTCTCTGAGCAAGTACAAGTTTCACATCATTTGACAAAATTTACAACACTCAAAAGACTATTCAATGGAAGTGAATAAAATTTTTACTATATACTCACTATAGAAGGAGAAGTATTTTGGTTTATGTTTCAAGATTCTGGCTGTTAAAACATATTTTTAAAAAATTCAGATATATAAAAATAAATTAAGAAAATATTTTCCAAAAGCATGCAAAACTTATGTAACTTCTTCTTGGGAACCATATGCAACTCACAACAGAAAAATGCAGGCATGTTTTGAATACATTTAGATACTCTGAAAAGCAGAATTCCTTAATATAATCGAATGATGAAGTTTACAAAAACTAATTAGTAAATTGGACAATATGTGTACATTATAAGCAACTTTACAACAGGTTTTCAGTTTGCACATAAGCTTAGTAAGCACTGAGCTTTACAGCTCCTGCTTTGCAAACTACATATATAAGAGATAAAGAAGTGTAGAAAATTTCAGGCCTCTATGATTAGTAGTTCATGAGAAAAAGGAACCTATGCACTAAAATTTTACATATTGAGAAAAAGTAGTTTGAAGTTTCTGCAAGCAGACCTAAATACATTCCAGAATCATAGTCGTCATCAACCTCATATGGATATTCCAGCTGCTTCTCTGCTTACCTCTTTTTTACTGTTACCTCTTTTGTGGAGGCTTGTGCTGCTCTTTGGTCATGGTAGAGGCGTTGCTGGTCGATACGTTGAAGAGCTTTTTCTGTGTTGATCCCTGTTTTCAGTCCCATTTCACTGAAGCCAAACACAAATCTTACATTTACATCATAGAAAATGTGTGTTGTAGTATCAAATGTCCTGGTGGAATTGCTTCTTTAACAGATTATACATGACATAATTATTTGTGAGCACAAGCCTAACCTATTATTTGCATTTTCTTCTATGTACAAGGAGCCCACCCTTGCAATGCTTACATTGTGTGTTTTTGCTTATAAAGAAAGACAATAACCAGGGCCATAGTGGAGGGAGAACGCAGATGTTCGCCGTCCCACCCACTAATTTTAGGAGGGGAACGTATTCCCCTTATTAATAATATTATTTATACTTTTTAATTCATTACCTTTCTTAATTTAACATTCAAAATATTGCAAATTTACAAAATATATACATTCAAATAATGTTTATGACTATTAACGGACCTCCAGTATATATGTGGAACCCAGAAGATTACATAAAAGATTGGATAAAAAGTCATATGCATACTGAGGACAACCAAAGCAGGAAGGCGAATCCACAATTGCAGAGTTCTGATCGGTTCTCCAGCATCTGGAAAAATCTTTAGGTGGGCGTCCCCCCACTTTTTTGTTAGGAATATGGCCCTGCATATAGTACTTTCTTGGTTGAGACCACCATGGAACCAAGCACCTGAATGCGCAAACAAACAAACAAATGTTATATTTTGTACCATGCGGTACTCTTTACATTTCTCTCATTGTTTGACCTGCAATAATAAACTTCAGATCAATTCTTCTGACTTTACTATCAATATTTCATATTTTATGAAAACATTGCTAAACACAGAAAGAATTTACAGCATCGTATAAAACACTGACATCACGTTTCATACCTGTGCCAAAGCCTACGACAGACAACTAAACAAACTTTAGAGAAAACTTCAGAGAAAAAATGGAAGTAACACTTAATTTACTAAACGGGAAGAAAGAAGTTACAAACCTTTCTGAACTTTTAATAGACAAACCATATTTAATAAAGAAAGCTAAAATACTTGATACAAAATTTGGTTGTCGAGTATTATTAGAAATAGAAGGAGATTTTAAAGTGTTTTTACCCGATAGATATGCTCAAAAATTTAATAATAATGTTTTAGAAGATATTAATAGTGGATCTGTGAATATTATATATGAAGGAATGAAAAAGTTAAGTTCTGGGAAAAAATATCATTCAATTGAGTTTGAAAAAATATTCAATTTATATAATTAATATTTTTGTTATGCTAACTATATATTTTCAACTTACTTTTTTCAATAAAATAACGTTTCAAACACTTTATTTAAATCAAATGAATTTTTTTCTATATAAATAGAAAGACAAAAAACTTGAGAAACAAAAAAAAATGTTACCAGAAACAAATTTTACAAGAATATGTTCTCATTGCAAAAGTGATAAACCACATTCTGAATTTACAAAATATAAGAACAATAAATAAGGTATTGGCTATTTATATTTTCCTTGCAAAAAGATTGAAAATTCTAAATTGTTAGAAAAAATTCCTTGTGAATTATGTGGAAAGAATAATGCAAAAGGTTCTGTGAAATATCATTTCAATTCAAAAAAACATAATCCTGTTAATGAACTAGAAGTTACAACAAGAAAATGTTCTACTTGTAGAATTGTTAAGTATCATTCTGAGTTTTTGAAAAACAAAAATATAAAATATGGAATAGGTTATGTTTGTTATTCTTGTGAAAAATTGATAATGCTAAATTATTTAAAAAAAAACACCTTGTGAATTATGTGGTAAATATATTACAAAGATAGGTACGAAAAAGTATTTAGAGTTACCATTTCATAAATGGTTAAAGGAAACAAAACTACTGTTGATAATTAAATGTATATTTTAATATGTTTTTAGAAAGTAATAAATTTTTTCTATATAAATCTAGAGAGAAAAATTTGAGATACTAAACTGCTGCTGATAACTAAATTTATATTTAAATATTTTTAAAAAACTAATACATTTTTTGCTATATAAATATATAGAGCAAAAACTTGAGGTACTTAGCTACTGTTGATAACTAAATTAATATTTTAATATTTTTCTTTCTTTTAAAAAAAAAACTAATAAATTTTTTCCTATATAAATATAGAGAGAAAAACTTGAGATACAAAACTACTGTTGCTAACTTCATTTATATTTTAAATTTTTAAACCTTACTAATGTTTTTTTATAAATGGAGGCCAATCAAATTGGTACAATTAAAGACAAAGAAATTCAAGAAGAAAAAGAAGTATTTGTTCTCAAAATGCTTGGGTTATATTTAAATTCCAAAATTTTATTTTTAAAAGACCAAGTAGAAAAGTTCGTGAAATGCAAGCTAAATGTAAAGTTTGTGAAAAATATTATAAACCTTCTCAAGAAGACAAACATTTAGCAACCAAAAACATTAAGATAATATAAAACTTATTTGTGAAACATGTAATGCTGAATATAAGCAAACAAAATACAAAACTTTATAAAAAAGTAGAATACATAAAGGTCTTCCTTCATTATATCAAAAAGGTAAACCAAACAATGAATCAGAAAATAAACAAAAAAGTAAACCATATTCTAAGTGTGAAAAAGTAATGGCAAAATGTGAAATTTGTGGATATTATAAATTATATAAAAAATCATGAGAGAGGTAAAAAACATATAGAAGCATCAAACAAAAGTTAAATAATTGAAACAACAAACAATGATTATGAAATACGTGAAATAGAAGGATGATTTGAAGGAAGATTGAAAACTTATTCTATTAATCCTATTGATGATGAAATAGATCCATCAATATTTCTTGATAATGTAAAACTAATTGTAATAAATAAAATAAAGGAAAAAGTTGGTAAAAATAATTTAAAAGTAAACATATGCTTACTGCTAAATACACAAGAGGAGAATCATATGATATAGAATTTCACAATGCATTGTTTAAAACAAAAAATGAAATTAATTTGAAAACAACTGATTTAGAAGAATATTATGAAAACAGTATTTCAAAATTACTAAGAGAAATGATGGAATTTCAAGCAAAAGGATCTCAATGGATGCTAAATGCAATAAACAATTTAGAGTTAAGAATACATAAATAAAATCCGCTAAAAGAAGGTTCTTATGTTGATTTGCCAGAAAAAATTAAACAGAAAAATGCAATTATAAATGTTAAAAATAATGATCAAAAATGCTTTTTATGGAGTGTTTTATCAGCTATTTATCAAAAAAAATCATTCTGAAAGAATTAATTATTATAAAGAATATGAAAAATAATTTAATGATGCTTTTAATGGTTTAGAATTTCCAATGAAATTAGACAAAATTCCTTTATTTGTAAAAAGAACTAACATTTCTATTAATGTTTAGGCACATGAAGAAGTAAAAAATTTGGGGAAGTAATTGATTATACATTTTATCCATTAAGTATTACAAAAAATAAAACTGTTAAACATGTCAATCTTTTATATATTAAAACTGAAGATAATGACCATTATTGTTGGATAAAAGATCTTTCTAGACTAATTGGATCCCAAATTTCAAAGAACCATAATAAAAAGTTTCTTTGTGATAGCTGTTTATTATATTTTCCTTCTAAAGAAAAATTAAATAATCATGAAAAAGGCTGTAAAAATCATAAAGGTGTTAAAGTTGAACTTCCTAGTGTAAGAAATAACATATTAAAATTTGAAAATTATAGTAATTCTTTAAAAGTGCCTTTTACTATTTATGCTGATTTTGTATGTTTATTAAATAAAATGGGTACGTGTGAACCAAACCCTGAAAAACCATACACAAAGTATTATCAAAAACATGAACCAATGAGCTTCTGTTACTACGTAAAATATGAAAATGCTGATTACAAACCTCCAGTATTTTACAAAGGAAAAAGTGCATCAAGTGTTTTTGTAAAAATGTTAATTGAAGTATCTAAATATATATATGAAAATGTAATATAAATGATTCCATTAACTGCCGAAGAAATATATAAATATAAAACATCAACAGTTTGTCATATTTGTGAAAAACCTTTAAATAAAATTGTTAAAGGTAAAACAAAAAAAGGATCATGATGACTTAACTGGAAAATTTAGATTTGCAGCACATAAAAATTGTAATTTAAATTATCAAAATCCAAGTTTTGTTCCCACATATATTTATAATTTATCAGGTTACGATACTCATTTATTTATTAATGACTTTGGAAAATTTGCCTCACTTCGGCACTGACTGCGAAGGAATGAATGCATACAATGAAAGTTGCAATAATTCAAGTCTAGAAATTTGATTTTTTTCTATGACAAAGCAGTGTATTTCTTTAATGTCTTACGAGAACTACACAGTGAAGAGATGCTTATTTATACATTAGAAACAAGTGGAACATGAAAGTTACTATACTTAGAATTTTCTTTTACTGAAGCACATTTTCCCCATACACATTCTGTTGCGCTCTAACATCAGTCCTTAGGAATTTCAATGCAACGCTATGTTAGCAGGCTGAGGGCAGCCCGAGGATGTTTGAAGTGTACCTACCCTTGATAAGGTTTAACCACTTATCATTTGGTATGTGGCGGTTGTATGTTAGTGGATGTAATTTGATATGGTCCGTTTTATGATTAGACTGAATGGTAAATAAGGTGTTCACAGCATTAAAGCAAAACCAGTTCCTACCACTTAATTTACTCCACGTGGGGAATATATTCTGATGTCTCTGATTCGCTCAAGTTAGACATGAATTGATTACTACTAGGTGGGAGTGGGGTAGCATCTATACTGATCGCCAAACTAGAATGTGATTGACAGTTAGTAACCACGTGGAATAACGGTCTAAATAAATGGGAGGGGATGAGTACGTCATAACGGTTGTCATACTAACGATTAAAATGACCAATTAGAGTTAAGGCGTTTCCATGACGACGTTAGACGCTAAACCTTGGTTGCCAATATTTTAACACGTGCTTAACATGACTTGCGGGCAAGCGAGTTACGCAAACGCCGCAGTAATCATAATATCTTGGTGTTTGTTTCTCTTGCTGATAACGCTGCATAAACAGAATGCCCTCACGTATACAACAGTTAGAGATCCTGTACTGGCAAGTTACTTTGCATTTTATTTGTGGCAATTTGCCTAGATTTACGTCTGCCTGAGTCCGTGTATCTGAGCGCGTGTTGTGATCATTTGCAGTTGTGTTTAATGAATTTTTAATTATGTCAAAATATAGTGACAAGCGAAAACCTGAACGTGATCGGGAACCAAATAAAACTGTATTTGGTAAAGGTATTCCAATTAAAGGACATACACGGGAAATAATATGCTCTGTGATAGAATACTTCCATGAGGAGAAATTAAAAGGGGAGTCTAGTACTTCAATCTCTAAGATGCTTGATAGGACTTCACGTGCGTAGGTATCAGTAAGGGCATTAAGGTTAAAATTAGGAAAGAAAAGTAATTAAAGAAGAAAGTTAGACATTGGGGTATAAATTAGAAACTACCGGGAAAAATTATGTAAGCGGCATTTTCCCACTTCATTAAGGATAAATGTCACAGGTATGCCTCTTTTGTTAGGATGATCTTTACATTGATGTGCCCTTGCATGTTTTAGCGTTTGCATGTAGATCCACGACTGTACTATTGTCTTTGTGTATAGTATTATAAATAATTAATAATAATAATAATAATAATAATAATAATAATAATAATAATAATAATAATAATAATAATAATAATAATAATAATAATAATAATAATAATAATAATAATAATAATAATAATAATAATAATAATAATAATAATAATAATAATAATAATAATAATAATAATAATAATAATAATAATAATAATAATAATAATAATAATAATAATAATAATAATAATAATAATAATAATAATAATAATAATAATAATAATAATAATAATAATAATAATAATAATAATAATAATAATAATAATAATAATAATAATAATAATAATAATAATAATAATAATAATAATAATAATAATAATAATAATAATAATAATAATAATAATAATAATAATAATAATAATAATAATAATAATAATAATAATAATAATAATAATAATAATAATAATAATTAATAATAATAATAATAATAATAATAATAATAATAATTAATAATAATAATAATAATAATAATAATAATAATAATAATAATAATAATAATAATAATAATAATAATAATAATAATAATAATAATAATAATAATAATAATAATAATAATAATAATAATAATAATAATAATAATAATAATAATAATAATAATAATAATAATAATAATAATAATAATAATAATAATAATAATAATAATAATAATAATAATAATAATAATAATAATAATAATAATAATAATAATAATAATAATAATAATAATAATAATAATAATAATAATAATAATAATAATAATAATAATAATAATAATAATAATAATAATAATAATAATAATAATAATAATAATAATAATAATAATAATAATAATAATAATAATAATAATAATAATAATAATAATAATAATAATAATAATAATAATAATAATAATAATAATAATAATAATAATAATAATAATAATAATAATAATAATAATAATAATAATAATAATAATAATAATAATAATAATAATAATAATAATAATAATAATAATAATAATAATAATAATAATAATAATAATAATAATAATAATAATAATAATAATAATAATAATAATAATAATAATAATAATAATAATAATAATAATAATAATAATAATAATAATAATAATAATAATAATAATAATAATAATAATAATAATAATAATAATAATAATAATAATAATAATAATAATAATAATAATAATAATAATAATAATAATAATAATAATAATAATAATAATAATAATAAACATACATATTGCTTTCGCAACTGAATCACCTTCGCATGTGTAGTGCTGTCGCGCTCTCCACGTGACAGCAATAAGCGGCAACGTCGCCTCTCTCTCCGTACGAAATGTCAATCACCTTCTAGATTGGCGACCAGTATAACTGCACTCCAGCCAATGAAGGATGTGACCGCTACCCTGTTTCCATCCAGTAGGAATCGATTCATATCTAACTTTAGCCTACAAGAGGCATCAGAATATCTTCCTCACATGACGTAAATGACGTGATAGGAACTGGTTCTGCTTTAATGCTCTGAACACTTTAATTGTGATGTCAGTTTAATTATGAAATGGACCATAGGAGGGGGAAAGGGGGTAGCAATATTTGCTCAAAGACCGCTGGTCAGCTAGTGCACAGGTACTATTCTAGATCCAAAACTCACTTAAATAAGGTTGCTATTGAAATTCTGAAGTCCAAACATTTCTTGGACAGATTAGAAGTAGCTCAGCAGCTAGTTGCTGAGGGAACTGCTTCGTTATTACTGGATTGTAGCCGTATGTCATGCGGGGAGGCGAGAGAGGAATTTAAATAATGTAAACAAAGAAAGAATCAACACAGAAATATAAATGTAACTTTATTGGTAAGTTTCTTACTAACGTAGTACCTATAGAATTCCTGTCTAAAATTTAATAAACCAGGAACACAAACGTTTGAACTG
Source organism: Mantis religiosa (assembly GCA_030765055.1). Classification (NCBI taxonomy): domain Eukaryota; kingdom Metazoa; phylum Arthropoda; class Insecta; order Mantodea; family Mantidae; genus Mantis; species Mantis religiosa. The sequence goes on along the minus strand of JAUKNK010000065.1, from coordinate 1,189,585 downwards.
ACAAACAAACTGAAGCTTTACTGGTGGCGCGATTTGAAGCTTTCTGATATAGGATAGTTAAATTATAAGAGAACCCACCCACGGGTTCTGAAACCACATCTATCTTGTTGTTAGTTACTATTTCGTGGAAAATAGTTATCTCCTCAGACTTAGCCAGAATACTTGACTGTATACTAAAGGTTTGCCCTTAACTTCAGGTTGAAGATGGGCCGAATGTTATGGGTCCTGTTACTACTGGTGGCTGTAGGAAGCGCTCTGCCTTCTGAGAATCAGCAGATACAAAATGAGGAGAAGAACGATGCTGATATTCCAAGTGCCATACCACCAACACCAGAAGATATTCTACTACTCCAAGAGGAACTTTACCCTTATATCCTGGAGCTTCATGGATTTCGCCAGCAGAAATATTCTGGTGCAGGGACTTTCGCAGGCCGCTGGAATAAACGACTTCCATGGGCACCATGTCCACCAAACATGCAGAGGGATGAACTTGGTATCTGTAGACTTGTGTGGGGAAGTTTCTTGAAGAAAAATTAAAGTAGGTAAGAACAATTCACTAAAGTAAATATTGTATAAATAAGATTCATGTTCAAAATATTCTTACGCACATAAAATATACCTATTATGTGTTTCAAATGGGAAGGATTCTGGAGTCCAGCTAATCAGATGCCGTATCACACTCAGCGTTGCCAGCTTGTTACCCCACTCCTTTTATATTTCCCTCTCTCTCGCCCACTTATACAACATGCAGGTCTGCTTGGCGCTAGATGTAAGGGTAAGCAAATTATATTTTACAAACTTTTACAAAGATGCAGTTGCCAAAATCAAAATTGGAAAAAGCATTTTCGCAAATTATGTATATTTTTGAATACTATAACTATAATTATAGTTTATGAATTACCTGCTTTTCTAATCCAAATGCGGGACACACTTGTTTTACCTGCACCACACGCTTCAGCAGTAGGCCGTTGAGCATTTTTGAAATCGAGCTGATTTCTATATTCCTCATTACCCAATTTTTTGAAGAACCTGTACATCTTAAAAATAATACTTCGAGCATAACTTCGCAATACCTACCTTTTTGACTCGCCACTAAATTCACTGCAAGAAGCCATTGCACTATTTAGCTCTTACTCTACTGTTGTGTAAAAAACAACTGAATGATATTGATCTGAACTCTCCAGAGTAAATAAACACTTCTTATCCAGCATTCATTCATAAACATAAGATACAGCATTCCACAGGCTAACAGGAAATGGAGTGTTTGCTCTTTCTCGAATTTAACACCTTGATTTATTCACAGTAATTCTTTTATCACGTCATGAAGGAGTTTAAATTTCAGTTCTGAGTAATGAAAAGTATATGTACATACAGACACACCAACCACTTTGAACTCTCTAGGGTAAATAGAGATTACGAACCATTCTTAAACAAAGGTATAATGTGACCAGAAACGTTTTGGAAGGGCAGCAGGAAATTTATTGTTTCCTCTCCCTCGAATTGGCTTATTCAAAGTAATTCTTTTATCACGTCATGTCAAACATTTACGTTTCAGTTGTGAGTAATTACAAACATACGTACACGCATACATGCCAACCAATAATGATATGCACACAGTGTTTACGTCGCGATTTATTGTTATAATACAGACAATAGTGGTTTATTTATTTGTACTAGAAAAACTACTTGAGCTAAAACTATGGGGGTTTCATGGTTATGTTAGATACATTACTCTCTACCTTCCACATGGATCAGTTTTGGCAAAATCAGAAATTTTGCCTTAGCGCAAATAGTATTTTATAAAGATTGATTAGGTTGGTACTCCTCACACACCACTTAGCGGGAATGTAATACGACAACACCGCAAGACTCCGATTGGCTGCTCACCTAGTAGCGCTCAAAGACAAACACCTTCCCATTTGAAACACATAATACTCTTCAAACTCAAAGTATGAAAGCTTTCCTCCCGCTAAGTTTCAACCAACCGTATTTAATAGATACTAAAATTGAATCCACAGAAAGGCACGAAGAATTAAAACATTTAGCTCTACAAGGATCTTTCTATAATAACAGCAGAAATATTTAGATTATAGTTTGTATTCTTTGAAATTGCAAAACATGCATTCCCAAATGCTTCCGCATCTCTTTGATTTGATGTAAAATTACACATAAATTCCTAGAACAAAATTCCCCAACATATATTTTAAACGGGGGAAATTCTTGAATGAAACTATGCAACGTGATAAGGCATGTGCACATACATTAAAATTATATTTGTAACATTTTCCTATCATTAACCTAAACCATCGTATTATACTCAACCTGACACTTAGGACAAATCATTAAAATGTATACAATATAAATGTATATGCGATATTTTAAATTTGGAACAGGCATAATCAGCTAATACTGTAAAATGACAAATGCTATAACGTATGCTATTGTTGTTGTTTCCAAATGCTAGGCTTTGGCAATTAAGCCATATTGCTCTGCAATAATTCTGTGTAGTGGGTCCGGCAGGTAGGGCTTCACAGGTTAAAAGATGTTCTTCAGTCATTTCCTCTTCTTTGTTGCACAGAGGACAATTTGGACTTGTATAAATTCCTATTCCGTGTAAGTTTGGCCAAATAATCATAGATATGACCCTAATGTTGAAAATGTGGTACAGCTTTCTTATAAACTGGCGTAAATTATTGGAAAATAATATGTAACCATTTAGTAAAAGCAAATTTATCAAGCAAAGCTTGATAGTTTCTGCGAAGGAATTTTGTCCCGATTTAGTCATTTATTTGCATCGGTCAGTCTCTCTCGACGTCAGTAACGAGACGCATAGAAACTGATTTGGAAAGGCAATCAAAGGACAAATAAGGTCATCAACATGTTTTCTCTAACTCTGGACGAATCGGTGGACAGATCTGACGAGGCGCGGTTAATTGTATTTCTCAGGGGAATTGATAGTGAATTAAATATTTTATTTATGACGATTGTGGGAAGGACAACTGGTAGTTACAGATTTATATCATTTCCCTTGCTTGCGTTCCGTGTTCACAATAAATGTCAATACTTCTGGAAAAGTATGCATAACTTCTAAAAAAAAACATTGAGACAAATGTCAAATTATTTTGCACTCCTTTGAAGTTTCCATGTAGTGAGGCCCCACACGAGCTACAAACGGAACTACTTTTACTGCAAAATTCCACGATAGTAAAATATTCTGAGAAGCAAGGTAGGGAATTATTTAAATCTTTTCCCTGAAGTGATTATCAGAGATTAAGTTTGTTTGGATCTAATTTAATGGCAGTCTTTGGCTCTACATATATCTGCGAACAAACCTTTTCAAAGTTGAACTATATAATAAGTGAGTATCGCAATAAGATCAGAGACGATCACCTTGCTTATCTTTTGAGACTTTGCACTTCGTCTTTTGCACCACATATTGTAGGCCTTGTAAAACATAACGTCATAATGATAGCGATGTTCCGCCACTGGAACTCAGTAACGACAGATACGCGTGCGATTCTATCACAGCGGGTGGATGGAGGTGATTTCAACCTCCCCTTCCCTGCTTTAATTGAGCACCCCAGTTTTAAACGTAGTATTCAGTTAAATGCATGACGAAAATATATGCTGTTCTTTTGACCCATCCGAGCCGTGTCCGCCTGACCTGTTTTGCTATTAAATAAAAAGTACGAGGGCTGTTCAATAAAGAATTATCACAATTTTTATTTTGACAATGTACCTTTACTCATCCTCATAATTTTGATGGTCCTTCTCAAAATAATCTCCCCTAAATGCGATGCACCTGTCCCAGCGTTTCTGCGTCTTCAAAGACATGCTGGAAACCATATTTTGAGAGATCCTTCAAAATCGCTTCCGCAGACTTCACCACTGCTTCTGATGATGGATAATGTCTCACACGAAGGGGTTTCTTCAAGTTAGAGAATAGAAAAAAGTCACATGGTGCTAAATCCGGACTATAGGGAGGGTGAGGGATGCACTTTACGTTGATTTTTGCAAGATATTCAGCAACAACATTGGCAATATGCGGTGCAGCATCCAGCCTACTTCACGGAAATGTGGTCTTTAGCGCCTGATATGTACTTGCAATGTTTTCGGGACATCCCTGTAGTAATGTATAGTTACTGATGTGTGTGGAGGTACAACATGCTGATAAACCATTCTCCACGAATATCACAGAATGAGATGGCCATAACTTTCCCAGCAGAAGCAACCACTTTTGCTTTTTTAGGCGTTGGTGATGAAGGAGATTTCCACACTGAGCTTTGCTGTTTGCTCTCAGGATCAAAATGATGTAGCCAAGTTTCATCAGCAGTGATTACGCTTGAAAGAAACTCCGAATCTTCCTCTAACATCAACTTTAACTGCATGTTACCTCCATTGCAGCGGTAGGCGATATTGAACACGTCTGAATTTACCTGGTTCTCACAGGCGGGAACCAGGAGTACCAACAATGAAACTACTACGGCGTGTTTGTTTCACATTAAGTTAACAGAATATAATAAGATTGAATTTTAGTGCAGAAAGCTATGACCGTAAAAAATTATAATCATTTTTTATCGAACAGCCCTCGTAATTCAAAAGAAGACAAGTTGGGGAAATTTACTGTAGTGAGCTTCGTCATCAACAGATGGATCGCACATGCCACTATTTATGCATCAAGAGCTTGTTTTACGCCTTCTTTTTCGATAAAAAGCTTAATGGGCAACGGATGGAATCCTGCAGTTCAAATGTCCAAACAAAACTTCTCTTACATGTTTCGTTTCTGTTGGATTGCTCGTTTCCTTTGAGATAATCACAGATCCTTCTCCGAAATATATAGGCACAATTCTAACATATGTACGGGTCCTCAATTGACAGTGATACCAACTTCGGTAAACAAATACACGAAATGTGCCTCAGCAAGTGCCCATCTAAAACTCAATCTATGATATAAACAGCCAAATATAAAAGACCATTACGTCCTTTTCAGTTTACTGGATATTTTGGAAATTCAATTAAGAAAGTCGTTGGTTGAAATAGCTTCTACGTGTTGCATGTAACCAAGGCCATATTGTACGTTTTTTTTTTTTTTTAAATATTTAATAGGAATTGGAATAGTTTTAAAATATAGTTCGATTTTAATCGTTTTATTTTAATACAGATATAATAAAATAAAATATTATTTAGATTAGTTTTAATACTTTAAAATAAAACATTGGTCTTAATCCGAAATCATCTCTAGCACATGTATAATGAATACGTAAAAAGGATAAAGAATCACTTTCTGTATGAATTGTGCAACTATGTTTACATATAGATTTGTAATAGATAAAGATGCATATATGCACTTAAAGGTCTGAAATGAAACTCGTATATTGAGTTTTAAGAATGGCGTTGACTGGACCATCGAAAAGTTGAATAGCATCACAGAACTACATGATATGTACCGGTGACGGCTGAATACCTCGAATATACATCTAACCTTGAAAGAATGCCACGAAAGAAAGTTTGCAGAAAGAAGGAATTATCTTTCATAACTCCTCTGTTACTATCTGTAATGCGTTATTGAAGTACTGTTCTAAGCTCTTGAACCGAAGGACTTGGGATGTTGTATCATAACATAACTAGAAACGAGCAAACTCGTGAACCCACCTCCGAGGACAGTGTTGTTGTCATCAAGCCCGGAGAGATCGAGCTTCAGTCGGTTGAGAGAAGTTACTCACCCCCCCCCCCCTCTCCCACAGGGAATTTTCCCTTATTCACTTAAGGATACCTAATGAGCTCTTAACGCCAGGTTCACTTCAATATTATCTATTTCACTCATTGTCTTTGGAGACTTGAGCTGTTAAAATGAACTACAAACACTTCCAGAAGTATATCATACGTATATTCTCCTTTTACATTCGCGCGCGCAAACACACACACTGCCTGCCACGGTAGCATAGCTGGTAGCGTGTCTGCCTCACGTTCAAGAGGTCCCGAGTTCGAATCTCGGTGAGGGCGAGTAACCTGGATAAAAGCTTTTCCTTGCTTTTTCCTTATCCTGAAAGATGAATGTCGGGTATCATAGCGCTGCTGGAACGCTTTCCATAGATTTATCTTTGTTAACAGAAACCTCTCAGATAACGCACTGATTATTCTTGTAAGAGTGAGAGGGGAACTGACGGGCCTCCCGGTCGTGTGCTAAGCACCAATGAACGCATCACTTCAACCAATGGAATTCGCAGAAATCACAAACGATGTTCACTCCACGTGGAGTAATCAGTGCGTTATCTGAGGGGTATCTATTACCAGAGATAACTCCATGGTAACCGTCGAACAGCGTGACAATAACTCTAAGGTCCATGAACCCCGGACTCATTTGGGCATCATTTCACCCATTTCATTCATCGTCCGATATGACTTAACGTTGGAGGATGTAAATTACCAAACAAAAAGCCCCCCCCCCCACCCACACATACACACATTTTATGAATATGCCGTTTTGTTTGGTTTTTTTTCTGTTTTTTTTTTTGGCTTTTGCGTTGGTGTTTGAAAATGTATATTTTCCAAGATAATCCAATATTGAATGTTTGGATTCCTATTTCTTAGGTGATAGAGAAAGTAATAAAGCTTCCAGAGTTACCATATAAATGAGTTGTGCTATTTAAAGGAAGAATATAAAATTATGAACAATAATCTTCGGAAAATCAACAGTTACAACAAATAACCTTTATCGCTTTTCACACCAAACAATATACCTACCATTATATTTATTTATCTCTCTCTCTCTTTCTGCAACAGTACTTTATCCAGTACTTGAAGTGATAGAAGTTTTACTATTTCTAGTGTCTACTTACAGTAGAATATGATGGAATTTTACGGAGGGAATTCGGCAGGTCGAATAGACTGATCTTTTGTACCCCGGGAAGAAGGGGGAGGCAAGAAGTGACCCCAATGAGTTACGACAGTGCAGAGGACAGGGTTCCTACCACTTATCAGTTTGAAGCTCCTCGGCAGTCTAGTATAAAAGGCATCCCTCCCACCGTGGCCCCGAAACAGACTACTGGGCGGGCTCTGAGACCGGAAACTGTCCTACTGGAGGACGAAAGTGTTTATCAGGTGCATATCATCCTGCCATGCAGCACCGACACTTCTACCCTGAAAAAGGCCAGATAATAGACAATGGAGGTGAAATGGAGGGACAGGAAATTCGGGGAATGTAATTAACCTACCCAGCATTCGCCTAGCGAACGGGAAACCCCCGAAAAAGACCATGGATTAGGTAGGCCGGACACGGGAATCGACCCCGGACCTCCCGAATGTGGGCCACAGACGAAACCGCCTGAGCCATCCCATTCGATTACTTATAGTAATTAGAAGAAGTATTTAATACATGATGTTTCAAAACTACGCCGAACGAACATTTAGAAGTAGTTGCTCAGCTTCTATGTGACATATATAGATAGTTTTTACCGCCAATAGAGCCACATAAAAATGCTCCAGAATGAGCGTGGATTAGACAGTGACAGGAGCAACGACGCGTGCCTCACGTTGTCGGTGTTCTTAGGTATAGGTCACACGCCTTGCCACATGCTGTAGCTGTTTGTAAACATACCAGCATACTCGAAATTAAGAATTTCTTTGGTTTATGAAACCGCAATAAAGAAGCTATTACTTAATTATTGCTTATAACTGTTTAACGTGTTCCAAAATTCCGTTATAGCAGCCCATGATGGCAAATAAGCTGGTGGACATATACAGTTTATACCTTTAGGAGGGAAGTTAAAGTTAGGGAGGTTGAGGATGGAAAAATTAAATGATAAACAGAATAGAAAACAGCATCAAAGAATATTAGATAAATTAACCAAAACTAAATGCCTTATACAATGAGACGAGCATTTTATTTCACGTGTTTGATAATACTAAATAAAGCATTTGTAACTGATAAAGAAGCTCTTGATATTTACAGTAAGTGGTTGAAAGTATTGTACAGTTAAGATCATAACAAAATGCTCTGAAGTCAAACATATAAATATTATCATTGATGTAACTATTTTTACAATTCGAATTTTAATGAAATTAAATTAATCGTGCGTTCGTTGAACTCCCTTCAGCTCTTCCATCCATCAAAACCATATCCGTCATTTCGGCGTTCGTATAGCGCTCCATATTGCTTGGATTTGCTATCTAAGTACGCGCAAAATCCTTCCGTTTAGGACGTAATGTATAGTTTTACACTGAAGAGCAACTTTGCCTCTATCCGAGTTATTAGTAGACTTTTTCACAAGTAACTGTCCTTTACCCCATTACCTGAAAGGTAGGCTAGGGTTACTGATAAAGTGTAAGGAGTAATGAGTAATGTTTTTGTTTTCGTGGCCGGTGCGTCTCAATAACAACTTTTGAGGTTCGCACACCAGTGGTTCCTGCGCTGCCTAATCACAAAATCATGTAATATTTAATGCTGCATAAAATTATATCTAACAGAACTTCGAAGCTACGACACCGAAATTCGGACTAGTTAAGTTATAAACTACGTGACGGCTGTAATCGTTCGGTGTCATTTTGAAACAACCTGTATAATCCATTCAATATGTTGATATTCAGAATTCAGCGGAAATATACATTTTGAGATCCCTGAATAAAAGAATAGAAAAAGGTGTGCGTGAACATCATTATTAAAAAAATCGAATAAATACTGAATTCGTATTTTCAAAGTTTAGCATCTTCTAGGACGCGGCAGGAGGATTTCAGGGAAAAATCCTACCTCACACGAAGCTACACTTTACAGTGAACAATTTCTGTTCCTTTTGTTTTTCTTAAAATATCTCAAACGATTTTAGCTAATGTGGCATATACTTAAGAAATTTACAAGACTAATAATATGTAGAACTTGAATTTTTGAAATGGTCTCTGAAGTCGTCTTCTTTTGGAATGTCTTTTGCATAATTTGTATACCTGGCAAACCACAACAGATAAGAGAAACTTTTTTAACTTATAAATAACTTTAACTTTAAATTAATACATTACCATTAACAACATTCCTAGCACATAATAACAAAATTTCTTTCTTATTTCTAACCAATATATACCTTTTCTATGTGCTTGCCTTAAATTTTGGTCTCAATACATACAACCACTTGTTGTCCTTGTATTGATGACCCCCTGCTCTTTTATATCCCTTGTTCCCTTTTCTCCAAACTTACTTGTTGATTATGCTTAATCATTCTTAATCATTTCTCTCAGAAGTTCCCCAAATAATCACCTATATTTCATACATTACAGATAACATTTTCCTGATTAGTTATACCTCTGCCCACCGAGCGGGATGGCTTAGGCGTTTTCGTCTGTGGCCCGCATCATTCGGGAGGCCCGGGTTCGATTCCCGTGGATGACCTACCTGACCCATGGGTTTTTTCGCGGGTTTTCCCGGGTCGCTAGGCGAATGCTGGGTAGTTTAATTACATCCCCCCGAATTTCCTGTCCATTCATTTCATCTCCATTATCATTTCATATCTTTCATCTTTAGGTCTATTTCAGGGTAGAAGTGTCGGCGGGTGTCTCGGCGGTGCATGGCAGGATGATATGCTCTGTGTAAAACTACTTCCTCCTCCGGTAGGTCGGTTGGCGGTCTCGTCTCCTATGCTGGGGCCATTTCGGGACCGCCAGCCAGGCACCTTTGGGGCTCGGATCGTCTGCCTGGGACCATTAGGGCTCGGCTGCTGGGCTCGTTGGCGTCCCGCAGTAGGGGAGCAAGTTCGTTGTCCTGGCCTGTCGGGGGAAGTCTCTATCCAAGTAAACAGTAGGGACCCTACCCTCTGTACTATCGTGGCTCTTTGGGTCGGCCGCCCTCTGTCTCCTTCGCCTCATACTTCCTCCCGGGGTGTCCCCACTTGGAGGCATAGGAATGCCCAGCATGGTGGCCTACCTACCGAATCCCCTTCGTAATGAACTCCTAATCCTAATACCTCTGCCCCTCCTTAAAACTACTCCATTTTGTTGCTAAATTTGTTCTCTCCACATCTTTGTTTGCAATACAGTATGCTATGACATACAGTAAGTATGTATTATCTTGTCCACACATTGGACATTTCCATTCACCCTTATCAGATCTAATACCACTCCTGTCCTCGCCCTATCTTATTAAACATATCTATGTACTTTTCCCTCCCTCCAAATTAAGACAGACTTAATAGCTAATAGTTTACTTCATTTTTTTTGTGAGAGTCATTTATTAATTTCGAATATCTTGTCATTTTATGGTGTGCTGTTAGTGTTGAGCTTTTTCCTGAGATGCCAAGGAAAGAATTTAGTGCCAGCAGAAACAGCTTTAGCCACCTTTATCCCCTTTGTACCTGCCACGAAATGTATATTGAAAGCATTTCCACAAAAATCCATCACGATTAACATGTAGTACACGTGGGGACTCAGCACGGAGTTTCAATCTTACTCTATTGTACCCAGGCCCCAAATGGGGCATCCCCGCGAAGAAGAATGAGGCGAGAGGAGACAGAGGCCGTCGTGGGAGTCACGACAGTACAGAGGGCAGGGTACTTACAATTGATGAAGCAATAAACTTTCGCAACCACAATAGCTAGTCATTTGAATGTAACACATAAGAGATTTGGTAATGTGCTGAGCACAGTAGTTTTACATCAGCGAAAGAAAAGAAAGCGGGAAGCAAAAGAAATAAGGAAAGAAACAAGGTATGGAGGAATAATACGAGCTGAGCTGAGATTTCTTATAATGTTTCCAGAAGTTTTTATAAAAAGTTAAGCTGTCTCGCAAGCCGTTTCACCATATAAAAGTAGTCCCAAATCGTGTTCTATACCAAAGTTTTACTTATCTAATTTGTTGTTACATGCTGTTTATTCTGAAGTAGAGTTTTAAAATAAATGCACTATAACTGTATGCGCAGTTTGCATATCGAGATATTTAGAGGAATGTTTATATTAGAACGCCAAATTCTCTCGCCTCTTTGAAGAAGCTGTGGTTTTCATACATTTTTGAGATACTCGGTTTACAATATTGGTCAATTATTTCTTTTTGTAAACAAGATGAGATGGCTCTGCGGTAACGTGTGAGACTCGAATTCGCCTGGTCACGGTTTCAATTCCCGTCAATTGTCTGCACCTTGAGTTTCTCGCAATTTTCCCTAGCCCAGGGCGGTTTTTCTTGTATACCAATTTCCTTTCCTCACTTCCCATTTATTCCGTTCCCTTCTCATCTTCCAGGTGTGCTTCTAGGTTTTATGATGTGTGGCAGTACTGGCCAGACGGCGCAGGTGCTTCCTCCAAAATATAAAATTCCCCGCGGACACAAAATGACTGCTTAGTTGGGCGGGTCGTTCACCTTCCGTCCTCTCTTAGCTCTTAGTAGTTCCAGTAGTGGGATTGGTCTTCGAGCCTGGAAATGATAGGGACTTCCGCGCGTCACTGTGGCCAGTCTGCCTACGGCTGTAGCCTCCTGTGGCTCCGTCACGTCATCCCTTTCTCCTGGGGGCTGGTCGCAATTTATCTTATCAAGTTCGTTGTATACCCTGTACTTTATTACTTATTGCACATATTTTCCTTAAAATGTAGGCCCAATAAACTAAATATGTTATTTCTTAATGTCTTTATAGAAAATCAATACACCAGGGGCGGACTGTCATTAAGGGCCAGGAGGCTGGGCCCCACTAATATCTCGCAACTTATAGGCGTTCCTTTTCAATTTGAAGAAAACATTCTATATTTTATTCAATTGTAATAAACATTACAAATAGTAATTTAATATCATGATTGTTAATGGTTACCGAAGCATGGAACTCACAGAGTTGTACACAAGTTTACCAGTCTCCTGTGACGAAGCAGAACGCTGGGCCAGATTACATGGGCCCGCTGTCACTCCTCTCCCATCTACACACTTCGTCAGGTGTCTATACCTACCTCCCTCCCCTACTTCCCCTTTTTCCTACATTGCATTCAGCAACGCTTGGGACCGCCTAGTTGCGGCCCGTTCAATGAATTTTAGCATTTGTGTGATTGTTGTTGGAATCTTAATTGTTTGGTAGACAAAGTAGTGCAGGTTTAAATTGAATAGAGTGGATTATGTATTGGAAAACTCCTTTCATTCATTAAAGGTAGAGGTGAAACTTGAAATTAAGCGATTAGGTGCACATTAACAGAATACTTTTACATTTAGGCAACGCGAAGGCAAAAAGTAGGTAACTTTCTCTAATTGTTAGTTTAGTAAGAAATCGTGCGTTACCGTATTTTGAATCACCTATGTCTGAAATTCTTTAGAACAGTAAAAGATACCAGGTTGATGATAACTTTGCTATTCCCTCAAGAAAGCGACAGAATTACGGTTCTGATTTCAGATGCCAAAGAAGTATGTTGGCAACCAAATGAATAGACGATTCAGTCTCATATATTCAATACTTGTGGAATTATTGACCCAAAGAAATTTATTATATCTAGAGAAAATTTCCCTGAAGACTCTGTGAGAAAATTTGCATCAAATTACAATGCCATGATCTCCTAGGAAAAGTTAAAAAATTAACTATTATTGATTTATGATAATTGCACATTCGAAGATATCCCTTCAGTCAGTGAGCTCTTCAGTTTTTTCTATACAACTCTCCTTTGAGAAGGCGTTTTCTGAAATACACACAATGCTGAAATTTGCACTAATAACTCCAATTCTAACATAAGAGGCAGAGAAAAGTTTCAGTGCATTGAAAAGAATTAAGTCTTTCTTAAGGAACATCATGGACAGATGGGCTTATAATTAATTCCTTGGCTCTTTGTTCCGTTCACAAAGAGGAAATTCGTAAACTCCCTACCTTCAACAACAGAATAATTGAAATGTTTGCGGCCCAGAAGAACAGACGTGCTCAGCTCTTGTACAAGTAATACTGCCACTTAGTGAGTAATATTTTATCTTTTATTATTAGTTACCTACGTGATGTTTAAAAAAAATTATAGTGTTCTGACACATTTCTGCTATTGCAGTGTTTTCGGCAATGCGACTAAAGGTGAGCTGTTTTAAAAGGTATAACGTCACCTTACTTTCATTAAAGCATCCTCAATCTAGCCCCACTAAGAAAAATGCTGAGCCACCACTACAATACACATTATGATGCGTTCTAGTTGTCGTTCAATCTTCGATTCCAGGCTTGAGTAGCGTTGCTCTGTGCTGTTCACACCAAAGGATGTAGGATATTGAGGTATGCTATATGTAAGTATTGCCAGCCTTAGTTACCAACAGCACCTCTTCTCAACGGCCACAAATTAACATCGTTACCTTCAGTTTATGAAGACGGGTCTTTAGGTTTCAGGAAATGCGAATGTTGAATTTTTTTTATCAATTACTGCTGAAACTACGTCATGTTTTAGAGCATAAAGTTTTGCACAACCTTTGGGGACTTCTCCTGCTTCTTTTCATATCTGTAAAAGAAGTTACAGAAAGGACTAGAATGCAATAAAGTTACACGGGATTATACACGAAACATCTAAGGTCATAAGAGTAATTTATGCAACAAGTGGATAATCTTGATAGTTATGTATTTGTCATATTAAAATTATCAAAAAGTTGGATACATTTTAGGCAATCTTAGCATTATATTATAGGAATAAAATCGTAAAATAATTCGGCATCCTCATTGTCAGCATTGGCTGAAAGTGTTAGCGTGTTTGTGTGTTCGTAAATGAGACGCTAGCATCTCCCTGTCTATTTCATTTGTTATTACCCCATGTGTTGAACCGATAAACAAGGTAGCCACTTATACGCACCTATTTTCTGGGAGAAAAATAAGCAGGTGTTACATATTGTGATGTAGCTGATTATCACTACAGCATGGTAAGTCATTATAAATTCAGATCGTAATTGTTACGCACTTAAAAATGCTCAAAAAGTTTGTATCCTTGTTGCTCAGAGAAAAGAACGTCACAAAATGATTTTCAATTTCTCTCTAGTGCCATGGCAACTAGAGTCATTATTATAGGAAATAAGATACTGCTGTTATTGGTAGTATGTCATAATGAGCGAAGTATGCACCACATTAAATACTATAATAACTGTTTACAATGCTAAGACTGCACAAAGAATGTAGTAATGAATCGGAGAGTGTTAATTGAACAGTTTGACCATAATTATAATTTATGCCACATATTTATGTTGCATTTTCCGTCTCCAAAATATTTGCAAGTTTACATTATGCCACATTTAAATAGGATATTTTGATATTTTATATGGCCATGTTCTTTTACTACATTTTCTTAAACACTTTTTCTAAAGTAAAAGAAATGTTGCATCTTACCAAAAAAAAAAAAAAAAAAAAAAAATGGATGTCGAATGATATTTAGTGTCTAACGCCCGCTTTTACTACATACGGCAGCGCAGACGGTGACACTGGTGATACACGAGATGAAGATGGAGCAGGGGTGGAATGAGATGGCGGGGGAAACCGGAGATCCAGGAGAAAACCCGCCCCAGCACCGTGTTGTCCAACACAAGTGTCACTTTGCGGTCGTCTGGGATCGAACCCGGGCAGCCTTGGTGAAGAGTTGAGAGGTCTAATCACTCAGCCATGGCGCAGCTAATTGATGACGAGCCTTCCATATAACACATTTTGAAGTTCCAGGAATTAAACAAAAATCCGAGCCAGTTTTATGACATTTTTCCCCAATATTAATAATTTTTATATTTACTCTATAAATGAATCATACAAAGGCTTGTTCCTGTGTTTACTTTCTGTTAATAGTGACAAATGCTTGCTGAATTAGTTTCAGCAAACAGTTTTGTAAAAAGATCACAAAGCTTATGGGGGGTTAACACGAAAGTCAACTGTTTTATGCATACCCGTCTGGGTACTACATACCTTTTACAACTGTTTAAATTAAAAACAAAGTAAAAATAGAAAAGAAACTCGGAAAGATATTGCTTCATACACTCGAAAATTCAAACAAATAATATCGAAATGTTCTATGTTTTGCAAAGGGGAAAGAAAGAGAGAGAAAGAGAAAGAAGATAGAAAGAAAGAGTGGAAGAAAGAAAAAACAGAATGAAAGAAAGAAAATGGAGAGAAATAGAGAACGAAAGGAGCGGGAAAAAGAAATAAAGAGAAAAAAGGAAAATGAGAAGAAAAGATAAAGAGAGAAAGAATGAATGAAAAATAGGAGAGAAAGAGACAATGAAAGAAAGAAAGAAAGAAAGAAAGAAAGAAAGAAAGAAAGAAAGAAAGAAAGAAAGAAAGAAAGAAAGAAAGAAAGAAAGAAAGAAAGAAAGAAAGAAAGAAAGAAAGAAAGAAAGAAAGAAGGAAGGAAGGAAGGAAAAAGAGAAACAAAGAGAGAAGGAAGGGAAGGAAGGAAGGAAGGAAGGAAGAAAGAAAGAAAAATAAAGAAAGTAAGAAATAAAGAAAGAAGGAAGGAAGGAAAGAAACTAAGTCGGAAAATAAACTAGTTAGACATTTATATTACACCAACGTGTTTGTCCATCACTTATAATTTACTGTTATATACACGTTCATCCTAAAACAGTTTCTGACTAAACAATAGAACTTGGTATTTATCTAACTTCTTCTTTTTGACTTATGTTCCGCACAGACACACATATTTGGTTCTCTTTTTTAACATACAGTTTTTATTATTCAAGGGATCCCAAAAATCGTACTTCCGTTAAAAGTTAATTTTGAATTTTTGTATGAAGTACAGTAATATGCCCATCTACCACGGACTACCAATCGATAGATAGTAAAACCTAAAAAATATGTGTAAAAAGACACACAGAAGGATGGTGAGTTTCTACATTCAGGAAACCTTGATCCGTTAACGGTTGTTTGAAGTGTCAAGTAAAGATGACATCACAAGATCCATGACCTCTGGAGACTGCAAAATGAAGTATCTATGTTGTATACATATCCTCTATGAAACGCAATGGTATCAAAGGAGTACAAGGTCTATAGAAATGTTAAAGAACTCATTTCATAAGTCAAACAAAACCTTGGTTCGTGACGATAGTGTTACATACTCCAGATTCCGAAAGTTAGCACACTTCAAGTACCTCGCCATTTACACCTTTGTTTGTTCTTAGCTTTGATGATGTCACCAGCACTTCCATATAAACAGACATCGCCGTGAATAGGAAAGTTTTTACCATTTCTTACGCGCTTAAGTCATCAGTGTTTAGTTAGTTACGTGCCTGGGCTTATCTTTAAGATTTACCTAGGATGAGCTTTATCGACACCGGAAGGGTGATACTCCTAAAACAAAGTTTTGTCTCTGTGATCCATAGGTTCGCGACACTCCTTCATGCCCATATCTAAGCTATCTAAATATTAATGAAACAACCAAAAAGCACGCTTCAAGATTAAGAACTTATTTTGGTACGGACAATTACTTGAAAGTATAGCCATATGGGTGAGGTAAAAATGCCTGTTAAGAAGACTGTGTTAGTACTCATTCTTGTAGCGGTTGTGGCTATTGTCGGACTTTTGGTTCTGGTGTTGAATAACATGGTTCCGTGTTCCTCCTCGAACAATATCAACACCACAGTTGTTGTTCTCGTCAATGGAAAGGATATACAATCGACCAACCTATCTGAGTGGAGACAGAAGAATGTAGATACCTTCACAGCAATGCCGAACTTAACTGTCAATGCCAACGGATCAGAAACTACTATCTCAGTGGGAACAAAGAATATTATCGATGTACCTAAACGACTATGTCCAGAAAACCAGTACCCGGATGAGAGGGGCGACTGCAGAGAGGCATGGGGCAGATGAGATTTCTCATACAGGTAAATGTTTAATAAATAATATTACATTGTATTAACATAGCTGGCAAGGAAAAGGATTCGCGTCTAACAGAACAGTTTAATATGGACTGGAATATTGACTTCTGTGAAGTCATAGGCCCTCTATCTCAGCAAATGCAGATGCAAATAATATATAACTCGATTTAAAAAACTGAAAGCTTTCATGCTACTGGCGATATATCAGCAGCATTACTTGAATGACTACCAAGCACAAGGTATGACAACAGAAATGTGTTAGCTAACATAGCGCTGAAACAAACAGTAATTCATTATAATATATTTGTATATGTGAATGCATTAAGAGAAATGGGGGAACTCAGTTGCCCCAAATGAAGCAGCCGTAGCTAGGGTAGCATAAACAATATAACTTATGAAAGGGTAGAGTCAGAATGAAAAATTCAATGCCATACTTGGGATTTGAACCACGGATCTTCTGGTTTCCGTCCAGCCGCTCTAGCCATTTGAGCTACTATGGCCAACGTGCCAGCATGACATTAAATTCTCCAACTGACTCGTGTTTCTCCCGGTAAACCACTAGGAGTTCTATGGCATTGAATTTTTCATTCTAACTCTACCCTTTCATAGTGCGTCCTACACACGGCTAGTGTGAAGGAACAATTAATTTCCATTAATTGCACCTAATATTGGACCGAACTATAAAGCCCGGGCCTTAAAGTACTTACAGCATAGTAAGTCGCCATTAAGGTAGTTGTCTCATGTGTTTATGAGAACTCCTAGTGGTTTACCCGGAGAAACACGAGTCAGTTGGAGAATTTAATGTCATGCTGGCACGTTGGCCATAGTAGCTCAAATGGTTAGAGCGGCTGGACGGAAACCAGAAGATCCGTGGTTCAAATCCCGGCTATGGCATTGAATTTTTCATTCTGACTCTACTCTTTCATAGTGCGTCCTACACACGGCTAGTGTGAAAGAACAATTAATTTCCAATATAACTTATGTTTACATATTTCTGTATCATGTACAAGTTGGGCATTCATCACGATTTGGGTTTGCCCGCCTCGGTAGCGTAGATGGTAGCATGTCTGCCTCACGTTCAAGAGGTCCCGAGTTCGAATCTCGGTTAGAGTAATTTACCTGGATAAGGTTCTTTCCGGGGTTTTCCCTTATCCTTACAGACGAATGTCGGGTAGCTCTAAGCTCCATGGACCCTGGACACATTTGAGCATCATTTCACCCATTTCATTCACCGTCGATATGATTTAAGGTTGGAGAACGTAAAATATATATAAAAAAATCGCTTTTTGTAGGACAAAATCTTCTCGAGTTTTGTATACACTGACATGGTCGTCAGAATATGCGATTATGAGGTTCTCTGTTGTCCTTAAGGCCTTTTAAACTTTGGGCACCTTGTAGTATATATTGATTTGGCATATGACTCAAGGTGCAAAAATTGTACATTACGAACTGAAATTGTTTCTATGAAACTGTTAATCGTAATTAACATAAGGGGGTGATAAAATAAACTTTAAATAAATAGCGGATGGTATTTCTGTGAAAATGTGCAGGATAGAGGTAGTTAGATCAGACACCATCTTACATTGGTCCGGAAATTACATGACTAGTAATGAATAAACTCATTTTCTAGTTTTTTAATAAATGAGAGGACGTACATATGAAACACTCTTCGACAATTTGAACTCTTTTTCATACGTCCTAGGTGGACAATCCACCTAGGAGGAAGACAATATAAACCGCAAACAGAGGAAATGATAAGAAACAAGGCGTTCTCTGCGGATGAGACGCATGCCATCATATATGACAAACTGTAACAATGTTCTGTAGAGAAGTGAATTTGTTTCTGCTTTTGTTCACGTTGCTATTTGTGGAGTTGGAATCTGCAACCATAAACTATGATAATTTAGCAGTCAAATCACCTGCGAATTCGCAAGCCGACATTGTTGGGCGACCTATGACATTTCTTATCAATCTTTCTGTTGGAGTGCAGCTGGCTCCAGCAGAGAACTACCGAAACGTTATATTGAACGGGAAGACTGAGCCATTGGTTAGGACAACAACAAGAGCTCCAATGACGACCAAGAAGAAGCCATCGTTCAATTTTGGGCCGGACACCATCATCGATGTACCGAAGCGCCAGTGTCCTCCTGGGCAACTGTTCGATGTCTTGGGACATTGTAAAATGGCTTGGTCCTTGTGAAATTCTCTACGCATTAACTAGCTGAGATCGTACACGAATATGGTGGGTCCAATTTTCTTTTTCTTATTGTAATCCTTCTCTTCTTTTGTTCCTTCCTTTCTCTTCTAGATATTTTATTTTCCCTGGATACGAGTTCTTACATTACAGTCAACCTAAAAATTCAATTTCAAGTTTTCAATAAAATTTATGTTTAAAGACTGCTTGAATGAAAGAGAAAAATAGTCCTTAAAACATATTCCTGAGGACATGTGTGAATAACATGCTCTAAAGACCAATAGATACCTATCCTTCCTGGGATACAGAGGGTAAAGATTTTCAGCCAATCTCTCTGCCACCCTAACACTCTGAACTAATGTTACACAACACACACACACACACACACACACACACACACACACACACACACACACACACACACACATACATATATACACTCTACTACGTTTAGCAATTAGTGGAGGTACTGTATTCCATCCAAAAACGAGGTTTCACCGAAAATACATGTTTTGAGATTCTCTGGCACCTAAATACCCATTTTTACTTTCTTTACCAAGTAGATAGTAGGTAGAGAAGGTATTGCATTCTACCCAAAAATTTGATATAGAGATTTCACTGGAAATATATGTAGGTTTTAAATAGTATTGAGTTAAAAAAAAACTTGTTAGTAAAACGTCCATGGGTGTAGGTATGTGTTTTCGTATATGTGCAGGTGTCTATTCATGTGTATTCGTGTGTGTATCTGCCTGTCTGAGAACAGCATAATTCAATAACGAAAAATCGGTTAAATGCCAAAATTGGTAGATATTTAAGTTATGCATCTTCCAAGGATGCAACACGAAAATTTTCAAGAAAGTGCTCTCACCGCATACTACACTTGGCATAGAATATTTTTCGAAAATTTTACTTTTCTCAAAAACGAATCTTACTGCACAAAAAGGGTAGATCTCGTTAAAACACACAATATATGTCAGATACATTTTAGTGCGAAGTAGCGATGCCCGAGATATTCCTCTCTTTGTCTGAATTTTCCAATATTTATATATTTCTTGAATGGAAAGTCGCTCTTTATTTTTTATCTTTTGTTTATGCAAAGAGAACGGATCTTCAAATCTATCACTTAGCGACAAGCTCTGCTCGTTAAATATTTTAGTACAATCACTTAAAGCTCACTGTATTTTCTTATTCCACTTGTCCCTATAACAAAATTAGTTTCTGTAAATGTTTATCCTACTGACATGAAGTAGAGGAATAAGCGTTTATAAGATAGAAGGTGATGTAGGTAAATGCAACAACATATCGAATTTTTCCTCCTCTGCCTTTGACTGACCCAAATTTCAATATCATACATCAAATTTTGTGTTCATTTAGATTTGTTTCAGGAGTATGCTAATTACCTCCGGTCCCACATAGACCATGTTCTTACGTAACTTTATATGTAGAGTAGTTGTGGGGTAACAATAAGAAAGAATAAATTTTAAAAAGAATAATTAATATTATTACTAAAACCTTTATTATTTTTGTCAATAATACATATTTGTGACAATGATTATATAACTTAATATTTACGTGATTGTCTTACGTGAACATAACAGTATTACATAGGCACAATGAAGGGGAAATTGTACAATTATCACTTTCTGAACCTTGAACTAATTTTTCTAAAATTCTATCTGTGATAATGGCGTGAAAAGTTATACTATAGTTATAACTATATTCAGAATACCTTAGAATAGTAAAATTTTTAATGCTGTTTCTCTACTTAAATTTTTCATCACTTTTAAACACATAAAATGCTCTACTTAGAAAGGTTCCTGTCAGTTTGGGTGAATTTTTTCAGGAAATATACAAAATAACAAAACAAACATTAGTAGGTCGTTAATCATATGATGAAAGTAGCTTTCAAATTATTCACGGTAGTAAATATGTTTAGAAGAGTAAAATTTGTGCTTCTGTAAAGATTTTTGTAATCGTAATGTTATAGAGGTGGACTTCCTGAGCATAAAAGGGAGATACTTTTCAAACTATTATAACATTTGAAAGCTTTTTCATCAATAAGCAATAATTTAAATTCAGGTTCTGAAGTATTTTGAAAACTATCTGAGAAACACGACTGTGCATATAAATTTGCGATAGTTTGTATAAATCCCACAACATTTAGAATTCCTTCCGTTACACTGACTTAGATACATTCCTTGAAGCATGTTAAATAACATAGGTACAAAGAATGAAAGCGTGGTGAAATTGGAACTCTCATTAAATAGCAAATTGTCAAACACATCACAATTAAAAATATTCATTCCTCAACAAATTTTGCCCCCATTTCTTAAGGAGTCTGAATGCTTGTTTGAAGTAATACAATAAAATGGGAACAGATTACTAATAATTTAAGTAGAATTACGTAATTACGTTTTATTAGTACTCCTTTTTAACGTTTTATTACGTTTTAAATTACGTACTCCTACTCCTATTACTACTAATAATTAATAATAATTAGTAATAACAATAATAATGATAATGTCGCCACGCCATCGTTGATCGAGGCGGCAAGGCATTCAAAGGCATGCGCAGTGCAGTGTGTAGATAAAAGCTTGCCGAAACGGGGGGGGGGGGGGTTAGGATACGGATTTCTCGACAGTTCGCCTTTGTTCTAGCCGGGTCTCGATTGTTTGAGAAATTTCTGGAGTGTTAGTAAAATATAAAAAGTCAGCCCGCCCGCCAAAGAAAGTGAGTCGGTGATTGAACGCGTGTGTGTAAACAGCTGTGTTTGTTGACCTTGTATGCTGTATTGTGTATGTACACGAAGCGTATTTCTACGGAAATAAAGTGCAATTTTCTGTGTTTGTAACCTGGACTTTTGATTTCACGAACCCACAAAGTCACAATAATGATAATGATGATTTATAATAATAATAATAATAATAATAATAATAATAATAATAATAATAATAATAATAATAATAATAATAATAATAATAATAATAATAATAATAATAATAATAACAATAACAATAACAATAACAATAACAATAACAATAACAATAACAATAACAATAACAATAATAATAATAATAATAATAATAATAATAATAATAATAATAATAATAATAATAATAATAATAATAATAATAATAATAATAATAATAATAATAATAATAATAATAATAATAATAATAATAATAATAATAATAATAATAATAATAATAATAATAATAATAATAATAATAATAATAATAATAATAATAATAATAATAATAATAATAATAATAATAATAATAATAATAATAATAATAATAATAATAATAATAATAATAATAATAATAATAATAATAATAATAATAATAATAATAATAATAATAATAATAATAATAATAATAATAATAATAATAATAATAATAATAATAATAATAATAATAATAATAATAATAATAATAATAATAATAATAATAATAATAATAATAATAATAATAATAATAATAATAATAATAATAATAATAATAATAATAATAATAATAATAATAATAATAATAATAATAATAATAATAATAATAATAATAATAATAATAATAATAATAATAATAATAATAATAATAATAATAATAATAATAATAATAATAATAATAATAATAATAATAATAATAATAATAATAATAATAATAATAATAATAATAATAATAATAATAATAATAATAATAATAATAATAATAATAATAATAATAATAATAATAATAATAATAATAATAATAATAATAATAATAATAATAATAATAATAATAATAATAATAATAATAATAATAATAATAATAATAATAATAATAATAATAATAATAATAATAATAATAATAATAATAATAATAATAATAATAATAATAATAATAATAATAATAATAATAATAATAATAATAATAATAATAATAATAATAATAATAATAATAATAATAATAATAATAATAATAAATAGATCTGTTACCAAGGTGAAACAAGAGTTGCAATAATGAATCTGAACTTTCATTATTGATTTCGGAGACTATGCCGAGAATTATAGATGTACTGACCTTTAAGTGTAGTGATCATTTCTCATTGCTTTTCTCCGTAAACCGAAAGGTTGCCAAGTTTTTTCCAAAAGCTGGGAATGGTTTCGACGGGTTCTACTGTATGACCAATAATAATTTCAGTATCTTATAAAGCCTGCTTGGAAATGATTATGGAATGACTGATGTGTGTATATTAACTTCATTGCCTTGCCTCTTCTATTCGATGCGATCATATAGTTTCGTATTTTGTCATAATTGGGGTTGGACGTTGAAGACAAATCACCTAAAAAGATGTATAAATACATCTGAAATTTTCTAATAACTGGACCAAATAACGTAAAAATATGATGCAAATTAATTAATATTTTAATAATTTTAGTTTTATTTACATATCTAAATAATGAATGTATTGCTTGGCATTAGGCATCAACATTCTGACAGCAGCCATTATTAAAGGGGCAAAGTATAACTTTCTACAAATTGTGTTATTTATGGATTCTTTATAATATATATATATATATATATACATATACAGTAAAACCTCTGTAAAGTGGCCTGCCATCGTTCCGGCATTTATTTTCCGTTTACGCAGGTTTCCGTCTTACAGAGGGTTGTGTTTGAATACAGAGAAATTACGAAATAATCACACAGGCTTACAGTGAAATAATAATATAGAATGAAGTGAAAATAATAATAGGCTGATATGTATTATGTACTATATTTTCAACATATATAAAATAATTGTAGTTTATCGATTAGTTTCTATCTCTGTTTACAATTTTCCCTTTCCAATCTGCAACTTACTGCATATCAACATCATTTGCTTCACCACACAACAGCATTCAAAACAATGTCATGGCGATGTTTGAAACTCCATTGGAAGTTCTGAAATTGTCTTTACGTAATTTTATTTCTGTCTCTAAAGTTTGAAGTCTGAAGCAATGGTGCAGAAATGGGAATTCTTTAAGCACGCGCGCACTAGCAAACCACTCGCACACAGCACGGTTTAGCTTGTCATAATCTGTAGATTTTGTGATGCGTTTCACATGTCTTCCTGTTCTCTTTAACCACTCGTCTTTAATTTTTATTTTTTCAAAATCTCATAAATCTGAGTGTTCCCCACTTTAAACAACAAAATTAATTTCTGAGATGTACGTTTGTTCTTTTCGTGTTCTTCAATAACCTTAAGTCTTTCCTCCAATAATTTCTTACAGAATTTGTGTACACACAAGCTATGTGTTTAAAGATCACCAAAGTTCACAGTTTTCTTCCACTTGTACTTGATCACTTGTAACGACGAAGCTGAGAATGAACACACTGCAAAACAGTTGTACCCTTACCATGTGTGTTGGAATAGAGTTTAGAGAGTTAATGGTTTCCTTTCCCGTTTCTTAGAAGGATTACAGTTGGACTTTATGGTTTATGGAATTGGGTACAGGTGCAGCCACCTTCAAAATTATTGCACCTTTTAAAATACGTACGTTGTAACCAATTACACATGAGGTAATCCGTTTTAGTCAGGTTATTTAAGCAAACAGTTCCCAAAAAATATTTCCGTTTCCACGGTAGGCAGTTTTCCGGCTTAGAGTATTGTCGCCAGGCATTGTTTCCTGCCAGCCCATGCCTATGCGAACGCTGAGAGAGAGAGAGAGAGAGAGAGAGAGGTGGGGTACTGAAAGAGACATATAGCGCCCAAGCCACGCCCAACAGAGCCGATGAGCGCTTGTTACTTGCCGAGAGAGAAAGAGCCAGAGAGATGTCTGGACAGTTCTCTCTCCTTCTCACTGCATCGTGAAATGCCGTGAAGCTTCGGCAACTTTCGAGAAATAATGGTTCGAGTATAAATAAGGGACAAGGGACGAGTCAGTCAGTAACAGGGGTGCTTTAGCGGAACCTGCATATTAACAAACAAATCCCCATTTTTTTCACGCAAATGCACGTATATTAACATTACAGCACCCTTCCCCATTAGCTGTATGTTAGGTACTAACCGCGTGTGCATGGGGAGACGATGTAGCCTCCAGGCGGACGATTGTCACCGGGGGGCGGCGTGTGTGGGACCGCCCCTACTAAAAACAAGTAAATAAAAAAAAGTCAGTCAGTCGTGCAGCGGAGTCGCTACTGAGCTGTCTATTGTGTGTGTAGCCATTTGAACTGTACCGAGTTGCAAGTTGAGAACTGATAATCCTGTAGTGATTTGAAAGTGAATTCTTTTTCTTATGTGTGGTGAAGCCACGAGAGACTGTGTTGGTGTATGTTACGTCATCCTGCTACTGTCAGAGCTGTACAAAACATCTTTCTAGGGAATAAAGAGCATTCTGCATTTCTGCAAAATAGACCTTTAATTTTACGAACCCACAAAGTCACAGTATAATTTTACAAGCAAGATAGCTCCGTTCCGAAATTTATTTTCTGTTTTTCCAGGTTCCCGGCATAAATGAGATCCGTTTTAGACAGGTTTTACTGTACATGGTCGTAAGAATATGATGTACGTAATTTATAATATAATACCTTAATGTTATTTTTTTAATAGAGTGCAATATTCTTTGCTAAAAATACGAAATAAAATCGGAATAAACATTCAGTGCGAAGCATTCCTGAATTAAATGCATCTTCTTTCAATCACAACTTTAGATTGTTATGATAATCTGTATAAATCATTGTTGTCTGCGCCAACTGGAAAAGAAGAGCAGTAAAGCAGTCAACACGGGGTGCAGATGCCACCAAAAACTCGTTAATACCTAACGTAAGGCTAAAATGTAACCATTAGCCTGATAACGCCGAAGAAGCAAAACAGTAAAAATAAAATCCACCATTTTCTGGACTATGGTAAAACTGCTGAAGCTGCCCCCTATGTGTGGTATACAATGCTAGAAATGAGCAATTGCTATTCCAATTTGTTGCTCTCTTAGGTTGTTACTTCTAGAGTTATGTTGGGTTGCAAGAAAACTTGTTTTTCTTTCATAGAAATTATAACTATAAATGTAGTCCATTTTTAAGTAATAGTTTGTTGCAGGTGAGATGCAAAGCTTTTATTTGAATGTATGGCCATTTCCCTACACTAAACTGAGGCTAACCAGTTCTGTACTCCATGTCCTTTCTCTCCTCCCCATGTGCTGGCTATTCAGTTGAAATCTATGTTATAGAGAAGTTGATACATTGTGAGACCACATTTTTCAGTGTAATAGTGTGTTAGTGTTGTTATAATGCCAAATGGACTATATACGAGGATGGTTGATAAGTCTGCAAAAACAGTAAGAAATATTTGTATTGTAACCCACCTTACTTCTCAACATGGCTTTCTTTTAATGATGTACTGTGTACAGCAACCCTCCAGCTTTATCATCCCATTGCAAAAATAGATTCTCTGAATATCTGCAAAATACTCATTGACTGAGATAATAGACAAGGTTAAAGAAGTAAATCAGCAAACAAAGAAATTCCTGGACTGTTATATGCGGATCACTTAATGGTAGGATCTATAACGATAGTAGGATTGCAGAAGGCAATAAATGAAATCCAGAAATTTTGTGAAGAGTGGGGAATAAAAATAAACATAAATAAGTCGAAAGTTATGGTCTACAAGAAGGGAGTTAAACTAAAAAAAGATGAAAAGTGGGTACTAAATGGCAAAAGGGTAGAAGTAGTCAATGAATTTGAATACTTAGGAGTAAGTTTGAATACCAATGGAAAGTGTGGAACACACAGGAGAAAAGCTGAAGCAAAAGGAAGGGCGTCAATGAATGGAATAAGAATATGCAAATATAAACTAGAAATGACAATCAAATGGTTAGAAAGAATGTACGAAACACTAGTTAAATCTAAAATGTTGTATGCAGTGGAGATCTGGGGCCGGGGGGCCACAGAGGTAAACAAAACGGTGGACCAAAACTACAGAAGGTTTTGTAAAGAGCTACAAGGCTTACCGAGCTCAGCACCTAGGGAATTAGCTTTAGTAGAATTAGGAAACACAAGAAGAAATGGAATAATAATGGAAAGAATAATAAAATTTTGCTACAGGTGTTTGGTTAAAGAAGGGGAAATTCTGAAATTATGCATGAGGCAGCAAAAAAGATTAGAGAACTCAAATAGTTGGTGGGCAGATATAGGAGGAATTATGGAGAAAATAGGAAGGGAGATATATGGAGATTAGAGGAAAGGAATACATGCGATGTGGGTAAATTAGTAAAATGCAGAATAGAAGATATAGAAAGACAGGAAATATGGGGAAGTCTAGAAAATATGAAGTCATTACAATTTTACAAGCAAATAAAAAGAAATAGGGGACGAGAAGCATATGTAGATTACTGCAATAGACAAGAGAGAGAAGGGTTGGCATGGATGAGAACAGGAACTATATTTCTAAGAGGGATAAGAGGTAGGGAAAAGGGAATTTGTGAATTGTGTGGGGGAAAAGAAAGCATAGAACACTATGTAACAGAATGAGAGAAGGTTGCAATGAGGAGAAAAAACGTTTGGGAAGAAAAATGGGAGAAAGTAGAAAAGAGGATAGTAGTTATAAAAATGTTAACGGGCAGGGAGGAAAAGAAGGTAAGAAGTATTGGTGAGTTCTTGCAGAAAGTAAAAGAAAAATGGGCCAGAAATTTAAAAAATGTAAGAAATGAAGAGGAGGGGGAAGAAAGGTACTAATTAAGTAATCAAGGAGGTATGGAGGTTAAGAGCTACCTGGCAGAGCAAAAGACCAGGGTGCCATGTAAACCAAGGTAGCAACAAGGTAATGACAAGTAAATGTAGCCAAAAGTTGTAAATTGTAAAATTTTGGAATGTATCATATCATACAACTACCACTTCAGTTGATGAAAATTTACTTCTTGCAAGCCAAATTTCAAATTAGGAGACAGGAAGAAGATTTGGAAAATGCAAAAATCGAATATACGTAGGGCGCGAAAATTCCAAATTCGCGATACTTTTTTAACAGACCTCTATTTGGTTGCAGATACGAACCTAATCGATAGTCAAGTGTTTCGGGACTGGGCTGACGTGTTACATCTCCAATGACTCCTCTGAAAACTATTCTTACAACAACTTACTGTTTATTCTAGCAATTTCTTATTAATCCAGATGAGCTTCTAATTTACAATTGCACATTACGTTCTAAAATGTTAAAAACATCTAATAAAAATGTATAGTACTATACCATATATCAGAATAATAAATGTAACTTTATATCTTACCTGAAACCTCGTGAGAACCTAAATGTCTTCATATCTTTTTAACGTGATAGGAGATTTCTGTGGGGTGTTTCAAAATCAGGACATATTTTCCCTTAAGAATCACCTAGTATTATCGCGGAGGTATGACAAAAGCTTTGTGGTTCTTTTGGGGGGAGGGTAGTGTAGTCAATACATAGTAAGCGTGTCTCTAAATTTTGTGCTCTTCTTTTTTATATAATTTGTTTCAGAGTAAAAACATTGTTAATGGCGCCTCTTACTCTTCTAAAATCCGTTTGTTCTTCTATGAGTACTTCACCTGTTATTTTATTTAACAGTGTACTTATTATTTTGGCATTATTTTGTAGGCAGCACACAATAAACCAATCCCTGTGTAGTTTTTAGGCCTTGTTCTTTAACCTTTTTTAAACATTGATGTAGATAAAGTATTTGAAGAAGTTATATGGCTGTAGGAAGTCATGTAACACTAAGATTTTAGCCTTTATCGCGTTCCCAAAATGAAACATTAAAGAAGTCCTTCCCTTTTGCGGTTTAGGTAAAACGGAAATACTGCACAGGAAAACTGAAATGAGACAAGAAAGAATACTAAATTAATGATTCAGTTAGAAGTAGTGTTTCCTTCAAGAGTGTTTCACTCAATCGTAAACCTGTCTTAGTTGAAAACACAATTGTTTCTGTTTATTACATCAAAGTGGGTAAAGTAGTATATGGTTACTTAAAATAGGAATGGTGCTTACAAAAGTGCGTGTATTTACACAACATATATAGTTCATTTTATAATTAGACTGACACCGCAACTAAGGTATTTACAGCAGTAAAGCTAAACCAGCTCCTATCACATCTGGTTTGGCTGGAGAAGAGTTCGTTGCTCTCCATCTTCCATCCAGTAGGAATCGATTCATATCTCACTTTAGCCAATCAGAAACACCAGAATACCTTCACCACTTGCAATAAATCACATGATTTTAGATGGTACCACCT
Source organism: Mantis religiosa (assembly GCA_030765055.1). NCBI lineage: Eukaryota > Metazoa > Arthropoda > Insecta > Mantodea > Mantidae > Mantis > Mantis religiosa. The sequence goes on along the minus strand of JAUKNK010000065.1, from coordinate 1,160,429 downwards.
AACAGCTGTAAACACCGTAGTTTCGATATCAGTCTAATTATTATAAAATGGAGAAGCAGATAATTCTATATATATGGAAAAACTTAATATTTCATATTTTGGCAAAACGTCAATATTTTATGAAAATCTTCACATGCGTATTTTCATATGTTGTAAGATAGACGATTCTTCGCTTATAAAATAATTTTTGATAGCAGTGAACTAGTGTTCTATTAGGATAGTTTCCTGTGAATCACTTTCCACTATACCGGCGCCGTCCTTGGTGTATGGGACGATGTAAACAAATGCATGTACGTCTGCGACATCATTGGCTGTTTAGCCTTGTATCTCTATGCGGCTGAAAAAATATAGTTCGCATTTCATTTTTAAAGACTTTGCATCTAATGTATACTATATAAAGAACTTCACATTATTGCAAATGTAACAGTCGAACATTAATTAATTAGTATTTTATTTGATATATCAAATAAAAAAATATATACCTAAGCGTAATTTGTATGCATTAATCAAAGTGCACACTACGCTTGGTCAGTTTAAAAGCAGAAGAAAGGGAGAGAATCAGCTGTACAACATGGCAGCTTCCATATACTATGTAATCATTACAAAGAGAAACCGTTAAAAAGTGACAATTTATATGGATCATGCTTTGCAGGTTGTGTGAAAAATGCCAGACTTTAGCAATGGAGGATATTAATTTGTCAGCAGAATATATGGCCACGCCGTGGCTCAGTGGTTAGTCCGCTTGGCTCTCACCAAGGCAGCCCGGGTTCGATCCCAGGCGACCGCAAAGTGAGATTTGTGGTGGGCAACACGGCGTTGGGGCGGGTTTTCTCCGGGACCTCCGGTTTCCCCCGCCAACTCATTCCACCGGTGCTCCATCTTCATCTCATGCATCATCAGTGTCACCGCCTGCGGTGCCGTATGTAGTAAAAGCGGGCGTTAAACACTACACATTTCATTTTATTTCAGCAGAATATAGCGTGTTTCAGCGCCAAGTATTATTGCCGCTCGAAGAGAGGTTATAAAAGTCTCCCACTCCAGGAAAACATCGAAAAAGAAAGAAGCCAGTTGTGGAAGGTGAACATGATGAATTTGTCAAAAGTGCTATTCGTCGCAAGATTCATAGCTTCTTTGAAAGAAACGAGTCGCCACAGTAACAAAAGTGCTTCAAGCAATACAATGATCCGATTGGCCGAGCTTTACAAAAAGAGCTTCCACACCATTCATCGTGACGTACGTTTTGAATTTGTGAACAGAAACAGAGAAAAATTAATTGTTGAGCGTAAAGGTATATTGTTGTGGCGAAGGAATTATCAATGGAAAATTCGGAAGTGGAAGTTGTTTCAGAAATTTTTGTAAACATTTAGTCAGTTTTTTTTTCCTTTTTACAAAAGGAAAAATATATTAAACAGTACACACACCTTTGCATTTAATCTTAATGTAAGTGTTACCGCATAAGCTATTCAAAACATCGAAAATAGCAAAGTAAAACTTTCCAAAGAAGTTCGTTGCGCACATGTTTGCTACGAGAGAATAAAATAGCTCGCGTATTCCCTCCAGTCACCGTCGCCGTTGGAGTAATACATTTTTCCCGCCTAGCTTACATCTCCCCATAAACTAAGGACGCCGCCGGTATAAGTCGGGTATACACGATAATACACATCATCTCTATGCGATGAAACGTCCTCTTTTCTCGAAGACTTTCTTTTTACATTTTTATTTTGGCCAACCATTGGCATATTGTAATTACCAGTAAAGAGAACGCAAGCAGTAAACCAATTGTAAAAAGTTGAAAGGTTTTACAGTGACTAAAATCTACTAAATCCATGCAGTTTGTTCTGTTTCATTTTACATTTTTTGTTTATTATTATTATTATTATTATTATTATTATTATTATTATTATTATTATTATTATTATTATTATTATTATTATTATTATTATTATTATTATTATTATTATTATTATTATTATTATTATTATTATTATTATTATTATTATTATTATTATTATTATTATTATTATTATTATTATTATTATTATTATTATTATTATTATTATTATTATTATTATTATTATTATTATTATTATTATTATTATTATTATTATTATTATTATTATTATTATTATTATTATTATTTGTAATTTACGTCCTCCAACGTTAAGTCATATCGGACGTTGATTGAAGTGGGTGAAATGATGCTCAAATGAGTCCGGGGTCCATGGAGCTTAGAGTTACCCGACAGGTTAGAGGATAAGTTACAGGATAAGGGAAACCCCCTGAAAAATCTTATCCATGTAACTCACTCTGAGCGAGATTCGAACTCGGGACCTCTTGGACGTGAGGCAGACACTACCATCTACTCTACTGAGGCGGACTACATTTTATTGTTAAATATGGACAAAAACCTCTGAGGCCTATACTTTTAAAACTAGTTCATTCAATCCAATCCAAATCTTTAAAGTACATATATAAGCTGTTTTGGCATTAAAGTATATATTTCATAATATTTCGAGAGGTTTTCTTCATGTTTTTAAAACTTTTCTTCATATTTTACCTGTCTCTAGTGACCACATACTTATCAATTGAATTGGAATACGTAAGCTTTTGGAAAGGCAAGTCACGTCTCTTTCTGCAAATTTAATATTAAGCTTTATTTGAACATGGTCATTATGGAAAAGTCAATTTCATATTAAATAAGACTTTAAAAATTCTTGTGTATCTAACCCTTGATATGTATTCTTTACGATTTAAAAATTATTACTTTATACACTTAAAAAGTTAACTAAAAGTCTTAGGATACTCAATAAAGAACAAAAATAAAACAAAATATATAAAAATACAGCGAAAAGCTACAAAAACACTGTTGAACAACTACAAATACCACAGGAGAAAAGTACACGTGAAGTATGAATTACATCACTTTGAATTAAGAAGCAGGGTGTTGCTTATGTCACTTTTGCACAATTTCAGCCGACGTTAACTTGTTATTTTTATAATCATTATTTAAGAAAGTCAAAAAGTTTAACCAAACCAAATTTGATTGCCACTTATTCAAGTATTATTATACTTAGCTTCCTAAAAATGAGATATCTGAGGGCGAAGCGTGGTGTGACCTTTAGGAAAGCGGCTACCGTATATCTGCAACTCGTGGTCTTGGGTTCAACATTTGTTGACTATATACAGTTAGCGCTTCCATAAACGTCATACCACGCTTCGTCCCTATCTGAGTATGTTTATAAAAGTGGAGGAAGAGTTGAGATCTGGTGTTATAAATACTCGGTTATTACTGGTAGTTGTAGACGTTGCCTCTCTGATAACCCAGGCGCTTGTCATCCTTTCCTTATACACATAGATACTAACCTGCGCGTCCTAGCCTAACACGGACTAAATTTCGATAACAGAGGACATAGTCATCCTATTCGTATACCAGTAGTATACACAGTAAACTAGGCGTCTTAGCGATAGGGCTGCAAATAAGACATAGGAGAAAAATAAAAAAGTTGAACAACTTTCATAACAAATAAACATTATCTATAAAATATATACTTAAAATATATAGCCTTCAACGAAAGTTAACTATATGTCCAAAGTTGCCTAAAGATGCATACATGCATTACTACAAAATTGCCAGACGCACCTTCCATTCTGCAGAGAAAGGAAGAGAAAAGAATGCAGAAAAAAGAGGCATGTAAATTTCATCACCAATATTTATTTACTGGAGTACATTGTTAAATGTTTTTAATCAATGTTCATTAAACTGTTTTATAAGGTACGGCATATACCCCTCACAGGAGTCTTGAATTCCACTTCACGTATATACTTGTCAGTGGCAGCTCGTGGCCGAAATGTTTGGGGGGCGCGGACACGTTTTTGCTTGCTAAGTATTGTGACTTTGTGGGTTCGTGGAATAAAAAGTTCAATTACACCACTCAAAAATGTTCTTTATTTCCACCGTCTTACAGTTTAACACTTGCCAATTACACAAAATTACTTGCTGCACACAATTACAATTTACCAGTTCGTCCGTTACAACTTCACTTGTACTCGCGATTACATAAACTCCGATACTCATACACAGTTCGTACAGTCTTCCGTTGCACAATCCTTTCGTTCATTAACACGTCACTGACTAACTCTTACACCAAGAACTGCGACTGTCTCCTCACTTACTAACTGACCAAACCAACTCAACACAACACAACAACAACAACCCACACTGTCTGTCTGTCCCTCTTTATATAGGAATATCCCGACTTCTGGTGTTTACAAGATTTTTCTAGTGACAGAAAGATCGAGAACCAGGTGGAAGGAAAACAGACGCACAATTATGTTTCTTTCCGACCACTGGCTGTCACCACTATAAGACAAACGAGGGAAGGGCGTGGCTAACCGAGCCTCCCCTGTCTTCCGCCCTCAGCTGGTACAGGGTGCTTCAGCGCCCGCGTTACACTGCTCCCTCCTCAAAGCTGTTCGCCCTCGAACAGCCCCATCGTAGCGTGCGAGGCGGTCCAGGTGTACCACCAGCATCTGCCCGGAGTCTGAGCCAGAAGTAGCGCTGCCGTAGTTTGTGAATCATTCGGTTCGCTCCCAGGTGTCCTCCTGAAGTACCGGCGTGCACTTCCTCCAAGGCTTCCGGGACCTTACTCCGGGGAAGTACCAACTGTCCTCTCTGCGCCTTCCCATCGGGTGACTCCCATACCCGGAACAGCACGCCCTCTCTGGTCTTCAACGAGTCCCATCGGGCCCAGTAGGAGTTGTAGGTGGCGCTCCTCGGTGCGATGTCCTCCCAGGTTGGTCTCGTCCCTGCGCCCACTTCCCTCAAGAGTGGCCCCAAGTCTGCGTCCGCCAGCTGCTCCCTCCTCAGGCCTGCGCTATCCCAGCCTTCAGCAGGCACTGCCACAACTACTCGGACTGCTGCGGCACGCTCCTTCTCTTCCACTCTTGTGCGCTCATGGCCGTCCTGGATCTGCGGTAGGACACCTCCAATGTAATGGTCACTAGCGTCGGTGTCCACAATGAAGGCGCCACCCGGTTGTGGGAAACCCAAAATTGGAGCACTGCACAGGGTCCCCTTCGGGTGCTGGAAAGCGTCTTCGGCGTCCTCCGTCCACACATAAGGCCGGTTTTCCTCCGTCAGGCGGGTGAGGGGTTTTGCGATGTTGTCGGCCTTTTCCTCTAAATCATTAAGGCGGTCGTCTACTTGACCCTTCCGTTTGCCCAGGTTCGCGACGTCATCCCTCACGCCGGCCAACCGTTCCTCAAACTTGGCGGCGAGAGCCTCGTTCGCCACCTTCATTTCGGTAGCCAGACGGTCATTCGCTGCTCTCATTTCCGTGGTTAACTCGGCCTTAATTTGTTCCGTCTTCTCGGTGATGTTGTTGTTTGCCGTCTTCATTTGTTTCAGTTCCGCGGCCAGGTTGTCATTTATAGTCTCCAGCTTCGCTGCCAGGCTGTTCTTTGCCGCTTCTGTTTTTGCAGCGAGGTTTTCAGTTGCCGTCTTCATTTCTTCCAGCTTTGCGGTCAGGTTGTTATTTGTAGTCTCCAGTTTCGCGGCCAGGCTGTTATTTGCCGCTTCCGTTTTTGTTGTTAGTTCGGCCTTCATTTCTTCCATCTTCTTAGTGATGTTGCCGTTGGCCGTCTTCATTTGTTTCAGTTCCGCTAAAATCTTTTCTAATGCTGCCTCCATCGTTGTAATGTTCGGTGATGTTGTTTTCCCGCTTCCTGACACCAGTGTGACTTTGTGGGTTCGTGAAATGAAAAGTCCAATTACACCACTCAAAAATGTTCTTTATTTCCACCGTCTTACAGTTTAACACTTGCCAATTACACAAAATTACTTGCTGCACACAATTACAATTTACCAGTTCGTCCGTTACAACTTCACTTGTACTCGCGATTACATAAACTCCGATACTCATACACAGTTCGTACAGTCTTCCGTTGCACAATCCTTTCGTTCATTAACACGTCACTGACTAACTCTTACACCAAGAACTGCGACTGTCTCCTCACTCACTAACTGACCAAACCAACTCAACACAACACAACAACAACAACCCACACTGTCTGTCTGTCCCTCTTTATATAGGAATATCCCGACTTCTGGTGTTTACAAGATTTTTCTAGTGACAGAAAGATCGAGAACCAGGTGGAAGGAAAACAGACGCACAATTATGTTTCTTTCCGACCACTGGCTGTCACCACTATAAGACAAACGAGGGAAGGGCGTGGCTAACCGAGCCTCCCCTGTCTTCCGCCCTCAGCTGGTACAGGGTGCTTCAGCGCCCGCGTTACAGTATTGACAACAATAAATTATGACACTTGTAAATTTTAAGAACAATTTTTTTTTTCAAATTCTACCTCTACAACCCACGGAAATAGTGGTTCTCAAGTTGTGATATATACCTCAGAAATAAGTACAAGTAGCCCAACACAATCTTTGCCCAAAGCTGCAGATTAATATGCATGCAGCATATAAAAGAATGTTATTAGAACACCATTCAAGCTTACGCAAGTCCATATAAGCTGCCACTACAACAGTGTAATTTTTTTCACAGATTCACGCGCATATCACTGAATGTACACACATTAAATGTCGTATTTGGCATTTGTTCAGTTTATCATGAATTGCACTTTTGACCAATTTATATGTTCTTTAATTTAATGACATTTTCCATCACTCTTTCATAAAAATCCTGCATGTTACTGATAGGGGCCTTATTTATTGATAGCATTGCTAAAGCATTGAGTCTGTCGTTTGTTATTGCATTTCTTAAAAACGTTTTTATCCTTTTCAGTGTGGAAAAGCAACGTTCAGGTTCCGCAATCTCCTCGGCGTTGTTACGACAATTTTCAAAAGTTTTGTGACTTCTCTGAACACTGACTAAAGTTTATTTTCGTAATAAAATGGAAAAGTTTTAATGCTCCTTGAATGTTAAAGTCACTTCGTCTTTAAAACTCTGTGCGCAGTTTTCCTTGCTGTAGAAAAGGGCAGCATTGCATCACTCGTGCGAAAATTTCTTCCGGGAAACGTTCACAAAAATCCTTAAATAAGTCGTTACACAGCAAAGATGCAGCTCCTAGATGTTCATTATAAGCAGATCTGTGGCAGTGACTATGACGTCACACACCTCCTTGGGCATCTTCAACCCTTGCACATTCCATACTTTTTCTTTTCTTTGGTGACTGTGGAAATTCTTCACTTATGTTTTTGTGTACTTGATCAATATTCAATCTTTCCTTTTCCATTTGTTGTTTAAATATAAAAATGTCATTCTGTAAGGTTACACTATCTTTGCTCTTCTTTTGAAGTTGCTGGTACAAAATGTCTACATGAGGTAGGATTTTGTGGAAAACTGTTAACCATTAAATAAACTTTGGATCTTCAAGAGCTCTTCTACATCTACTGGCTTCATTCATTGTGGTTGTATAAGTGCAACTCTCTTCAATCATTTCGAAGCAATATTTCAGGTTTCCTATGTTTTCAGACATATCATTGAGAGTACGAATGATGTAACTCCGCCGTTTTAAAGCAACTCTGGGCAATCTTGCTTGCACTGCTTTTTCTAAAATATCAGATCGCAAAGAGGAATTGGAAAAGGATGCTGGAACATCCAACAGATCTGAAAGGAATACGCGTACCTGGGAATTAGGGTTAGTTGTCTTTTGTATGATTAAATTCAACTGGTTCGTCCGATATAACAACGTTGGAGGACGTAAATTACACACACAAAAAATCAACTGGTGTGCATATCAATGGACAAAGTACGCATGTGGATATGTTTTCCTTATTTTGGCCTGTACTCCATCAGTCCTTCCATTCATAACATTGCCCCCGTCAAAGGTTGGATCAATGAGCTTTTCTTTGGTATTTCCAAGAGGCGGGTAGATTTCATTCCTTATGCAGTTTGCCAGAGATTCCACATCTCTTCCTTCATACTTTATAAAAGCCCGAAGTCTCTCATTGACGAATTCCTCATATATGTAATGGAATACCAAAACCATCTGACAGTGATTTGAAACGTCATTTGTCTCATCACACTGAAGGGGAACAAACTCAGAAGCTCGTATCTGTTGCTCTATTTTCTCCCTACAGACTTTCAACATGCAGTCTAATAGATCATTCTGCACTGTTTTCGAAGTTCCTCTAAATACTGTAGCTGTTTCTAAATGTTCCTTCATCACTGTATCCAATTCAGCTGTATAGTCCATGAGGCCCTGTACACCCCTGGATTGGAAGAAGTATCAGATTGGTCATGTGCTCGTAAATTTAGTTAAAGCACAACTCAAAACTTCACACATGAAATAAGCCTTTTTAAAATATATCTATTTTTACTCACCTGAATGTTATATTTCTTAATATTATCTTTAAACACGGAGTCAAGACATGATGCAATGGTTTGTTTTCCTAGGGGTGACATATTTACCACACAAATCATGTGGTGCACGCATGTTAATGTTTGTTTATTTTTTCTGTTAAATGTTTTATATTACTCGGTCCCTTAACTGTCCACAAACAATTGACAAATTTAGGAACAAACAAACAAAACATACAGATAGCAGAAAAAGGACTTGAGAATTCCGCAGCCACAGATCCAGTCAAATTTCTCACACATGACCTTAGAACTAAGGTGCTTCATAAACATCCGGTTGTCATTTTTCTTAGTTTCTACTTTTCCCATTAAGAATTCGGGCGTTGCAAAGGTTTCAATAATACTTTTTCTTCAATAGTCAACCTTGAAAATTGCATTTCCATTAGTAATTTTACAAAGTTATCCATTATTCTTTACTCACTGGATTTTATAATGCCACCTGTAACACTCTGTTAATGTTCCTAACTCCACAAAGAACACTAAAATAAGAAACCCGTGCATTTTAGCAATATAAAACTACTCTAGACGCAAACAGAACCGCGCCGGATGAGCACATGCGAAGTTCTTCCCCCACTCCCTCGCCACATTCAGATCTGCATGCCTTCTGCTACCTGGAAAAGCAGCAGGCGGGCGCTAATGTTACAGCGCCGAGCCATATACTGTAGGTATGAAGACATTACTTTTACCACTTTATGAAGCTTTCTCATATTCTAAAAATAAACTGCCCTTACTTGTCGAAAGGCCATGGTTCATTTATTTCCGTAAGATTTCTTTTAACGAGGGCGCGCATCTTTGCGCCCTTATGACGAACCGCCCCTGGTACTTGTCATAATAATAGAGGATCATTTCCTCTCTTTTTCTTTCTAAAATTTTTTTCAATATATTTTTGCCTATATACACTTCAGTTTTAACCAGGCCTTGGTTTTAGGTCACGGAAGTAGCAGACTGAAATTGGAAACGCACGGAATTGAGGCGATGACTCATCCCGTGGGATGGGGTAGCATATGTTGTTACGTGGGAAAGGTCATTGCCATCATGTTGATATATTTTATTCAGGGGAATGCAAGGGCAATAACTATTGTAAAATCTCTTACTTTAGAGATTATTAGAGCTTTTCTATTCATTAAATAGGTTTGGAAGATTTCTGTAAAAGTGTATGGTGTCTACAGATAGGATTTGTTACTGCTTGCGCGAAAGCCTAATTTAAAAGTTTCCTGGAGATAAATCTCTGGCTCTACAGATATATGCACCATAAATGATGATTTATTGTATTCCAAAACTGAATGCGAATCTATAAGTTGATTCATATCGTATCCCATTCTTCGTTATATATCTATCCCGTTATGAGACGTAGAACCGAGCTTCTTTAGATTCAAACTTATTTTGAAGGAAAATAGAACTTGATTTTCTTCTGACACTTGCAAATGCATCTTGAAATTCCGAGCAATGATTTGTAAATTAATGTATATTCTATTCATTTAAATTATTTAGATTAATAATTTTTGTAAACCCATTTCTTTAATTTCAGTATCAAATTATTTATATATGGAATGCAGTTAATCTATGAATAAATTTATTTTGTGATACAGTGTTTTTACTTTGTTCCCACACATGGAAAAAAATTATTTTGGAACGTTACTTGTGCCAGCATGATAATTTACTCCTAACATGTTATGTTAGGCAATTATTTTGCATACCTATTAGATATGCACTGCACAGGGGGAATATTTAGTTTGTGTCCTACTGTGACTGGAGGTTTACATGTTGAGGTAGGTAAAGCTATGTAAGCGGCCATCTGCCATCCTCCCTAGAATTACTCAACACAGTTGTCCTTTTGCCCGTAATTTCAAGTTTTTGAGAACCCTGAACCGAGGGTTGGTTATAACTTTGGCTAACATTGTTTAGTTATAACCTAAAATATCTTTGGCAGGCGCAACCTGACGATATCACCAACTTGAGAACTCTAGAAGATACTCTTTGTGAGTATTTAAAGCTAGTGTTGACACTGTTGATACAGGGAAAGACACACAATACCCTGAAACAATGCTGTTGTAGTTTGGTGTTCTGTGAGTTCCTTTAACCAACAATGGTAGTTTAGATTTTGAGGTATACACACACTCAGTTTTATTAAAACAATGGTTAAATAATCTCATTTTATAAACTATTTAAAGCCTGATGAAATATGCCTACGATCAAGTAAAACAATGCCACGTGAATATCTTCTAATATACAGTGCTATAGTAGGTTAAACACATGCTATTGCAAAGTTGGATATATTCTGCCATACATTCACTTATTCTTGTAAATCAATGATTAAACATGCAGTCACATTTCAGAAATTGTTCAAACCAATAAAAATATGCCTAGTGTTTTATAAAACATTGCCATATGAATGTCATCTATCCTGCAATTCTAGTTTAGGTTAACTGATGATGTGTATAAGGGCACTCAGCTACAGCGGTCATCAGTGATTTAGGTTGACTGCACACTATTACAAAGTTGCATGTAATTCTCTTGTACATATAGCCATTTTTGGAAACAATGCTTAAACAATCACTCACATCTTATAGCTGTTCAAAACTCTATTAAAATATGCTTAATATTAGGTAAAACACTGCCATGTGAACATTAATACCATTTGGCTTATTTGAATTACTGTGTAGCTTAAATTTGACTCCATGTTCAATATCAGAGAGAGGTTCAATGAACATCTCTTATATGAATTTAACTATGCCTTTGTTATGTTGTGAGGTTGTGAAACTGTAATTATTATGCAGTGTATGTATCCTTGAAAGATACGGATGGTCTTGGCAGGCTTTTGTAGATATCAATAAAATTAAATAATTAATTCTGTAAAATGGTTTAAGACTTCAGATTCCAAGACAGGCAACAATTTTTGCCTTCTGTCAAAAGTTATCTGTACCAGATTTGGTGAAAATTGATGCAATGGTTTAGAAGCTCTTTACAAACACAGACTGACAGGCAAATGCTTACCTCAAAATAAAGTAAATAAAATGCACCTTTGTATGAGATGTTTATAAACAGAGACATTAAAAGAAATTCATGTAACTGTAACTCATTGGAGTATTACCATTTCTAACACTTATTTATAGTGGATACAGGAAGAATTGCATTCCACGGAATTTGATATTGAGTCTTTACCTGAAATGCACGTTTTGATATCCCTTTAATCCAAGAAAAAGTATTTTAGAAACAAGATATACATTAGTGTGTGTGTAAACAGCATAACTCAAGAAAACGTCAGATGAATACCATAATTCATGATATTTGAAGGAATTTAGTAACAGTGACATCCAAATTACACCATAAAACTATTTGTAGCTGTTTCTTATCACACGATGCCACTTTTAATTTTTTATGAACTAGTTTTGGGAGCTGTTGCTTACATTTTGAACCACAAAGGTCTGATGTAGTGACAACATAAGTGATGTAGTGTGATAAAAACCAAGTACAAATAATTTTATGAACCAGCATGTATATTTAAGTTCAATATGTTCCAAGGATATAACACTAAGGTTTTTGAGAAATCATCATCCCAAACTATACTTTATACAGAACATTTTTTTCATTACATTTGAGCTTCTCAAAAATGGTTCTAATGCTTTTTGATTACAATACTGTAATTTTAGATATTTATAATTATTGAAAATTATAGATATATAATTTTGAATAATTCATAAACGATAAGAGAGAGACAAAAGCTTGCATTTCAAAAATTGTAGTTGTACATAAAACATACAATTTTTATCCAAAAACGTTTTGTGTCATCAGCCCTTTGCAGGTATTTTCTGTTATTGGTTTGAATTTTTCATTGCAATGTTATTTTTACTACATATAATAAGTAGGGGAAGTATTGAATTCCACTACAAATCTGCATACTGGGATTTCACTGGAAACACATGATTTGAGACTGCGTGAATCAATAAAAAACTTTTTAGGAAAGGTAAGCATTTGTGTGTATGTGCGTGTGCAAACAGCATAATTCAAAAATGAAAGGTTGGTTAATTACCAAGCATGGGAAAACGTACATGTAACAACATACATGCATACATAACACATAACATGCACAAAGATCACCGCATGAATTCTGTCTCCTCTGAACCACTTTTGAAAGTTCATTGTTCCATCAACAATTGCCACTTTAGATTCCCCATCCAGGACGATCAACAGTATAGGTCTATAAGTTAGAAAAGAACCTTGATAGTTTTTGGTAGTCATGTGACAGTGGTGGGAGGAGTGGGCAGTACCAGGCAGGCGGTCTGCTAGGCTGTGTTATATTAAACCTCATCCATTTCTAATATTGAATCCAATACCAAAGCTACATTGTAAGCGATCTTACGAGCATCATTATTCAATGACCAACCAGAAAGGCATATTTTACTACCCATTTAAAATTAAGTTTTCATGATATAAAGAAAAATAGATAAATTACTAACTGACAGATAGCAGTTGAAAATTGCAAGTGTAACATGTAGGTACTTGAAGGGAGACGAACTGCACTGTGAAGTTACCAAGCACTACTGCCCCCACCACCAGCACCATGTACAGCAAATCAAACTATGTTTCTGTGCAGGTTCTTTTCCAACATGTAGATCTTATACCAAGAATCAGTTGGACATATGCTGACAATGGGGGCCAAGTCCTTAGTGCTTGATATTTAACTTCACTGGTGTGACAGGTAAGTTTTCAGGCAAATTCCTGAACCCTAACACTATCCTTTATATGGAATATTTTTCATAAATGTTGATTTCTCAAAAATGGCTCTAAAGATTTTGATTAAAATATCACATGTTTAAGATATCGAGATTTAACTGTATTGGAACACCACAGTGAAGCGAAAAATTATTAAATTTTAGATGAGTCGTATTTCTTACACATCTGCTTCACTTTCGTACCTATTTTGAGGACATGTTTCGCAAATCTTCGTTTGCATCTACAGCTCTTGTGCGACTCAAGAGCCGTAGATGCAAACGAAGATTTGCGAAACATGTCCTCAAAATAGGTACGAAAGTGAAGCAGATGTGTAAGAAATACGACTCATCTAAAATTTAATAACATGTTTAAGATATTTTATGGCAAATGAAATGTATAGCTTGAATTTTCTGGAAATGTACTTAAATGTCCTCTTCATTCTCGATGACTTTTACATAACTGGTAAAGTATATGGGATAAACATAATCTTACTACCTAAAAAGTGTAGATCTTGTTAATCTTTTTAAAACACACAATATATCCAGCACATTTTTTGGTGGTAAAGTGAACATTTCTGAGATATTCCTTCTTATTTGTTTAATCTTTGTGTTGCATATTAGGTAGATACTGAACTAAAACATTAAGTTTGGTAATCAACCAACTTCTCACTTTTGAGTTATGCTGTTCACATGAATATCCACATGCACAGGCCGCACCGTGGCTCAGTGGTTAGTTCGCTTGGCTCTCACCAAGGCGGCCAGGTTTGATCCCAGGCGACCGCAAAGTGAGATTTGTGGTGGACAACACGGCGCTGGGGCGGGTTTTCTCCGGGATCTCCGGTTTCCCCCGCCATCTCATTCCACCGGTGCTCCATCTTCATCTCATGTATCATGAGTGTCATCGCCTGTGGTGCCGTATGTAGTAAAAGCGGGTGTTAAACACTACACATTTCATTTCCACATGCACAGGCGCACACAAACACACACACACACATAAACACACACACACATATATACACATACACAGACCTTTTCCAGAAAATGCTTTTTTTGGGATTTACTGAGTCTCAAAACAAGTATTTTGGATAAAAACTTGGTTTTAAATGTTTGTGTGGAATATGGTAGGTTCTTCCCCTATTTACTATATTTAGTGGAAACATAAAAATATATTCTGAGAAAACTATAGAAATTTATAGGGAAATTTATTTTGCAACCTTCTTATGTTAATTATTTTAAAAACCTACAAGTGGATCATGTGTGTTTCTACTCACTTGGGCATTAGCTTACATTTAGCCACATAAGTAAAAGGCTGTTTAATACCATGCTTCAACACTGACAGCTCAGAGAATAAAACCAAAGTTAAACATTCTCAATTGAAAAGATAAACACACAGATAGATTATCAGAAAATAATGGCGGCAAAAATTGATGTAAGAAAAGCATATATTAATATGAGATATTTAGTAAGAATTAGATATACCTTGAAAAGGCAAATTAATCTCTAACTCTACCACTTTTTTTGCACAATGATGTACAAATTTTTAACCAATATTACCATCATTAATGAAAAACCTGGATTTCCTTCAATTTCACTAAATCTCTCCCTAAATTTTTTGATGGTCTTTTTTATCTTATACTTCTTGAGGAAAGCTCATAAAAGTTTGTTAAAACAACAAGAAAAGTTCTACTGTTCATCAGTGTATCCTCTGACCAATTAATGTCCAACCTAGGAATTTGGTTTAAAAAAATGGTTAAGTACCTCCCTCTTCCTCATAGTATATGAACAGACTTATAAAATCTATCATGTGGAGGGTATAATGGTGTATACAAAAACAAATAAGAAGTGAATTAATTTCTTAGCAAATTCAAACTATTTGCAAAAAAGTACCTGCAAATTACAGCAAAAGAAAATTTTTATTGTTCTGTGACTCTATTTCAGATTTTAAAATTTTCCAAGGGAAGTTATTATTTTGGAAATAGCTATTTTTTATTTTGATAGATATACAATGCTGAGAAATGATGAAAACCATAGAAGAGAAAAGGTGAAAAAAAGTAGAGGAATGTGGAAGGACATCATGACAATAACAGTTATAGTCATACAAATTGCAAGCATTCTGTTCACTATAACCTCTGCTGAGGAGCTGCATCTGAGGAGAAAATCAGATAATGAAGCTTTCGTTTCAGAAGATCATCATTAGTAAGTGCTAGCAGGATTTAAAAGAATGTTAATATGTACTAAAAGAACTTACTTTAATCTGCAATCTTGCATTCGCTTTGCTTATAAATTAAAGTTATGTTTCCTTAATGTTCAGTTATGATATTCAGAATATTTTACCTTTAATTTAGTTTTAAAAGAATTTATTGATGAAATTTAATGAACATCTGCTACACATTATGGGCTCAAATGACCTAGCCATTGATAGGTTCTTAAACCCCACAAAATACTCACCTGGTACCTATGCATTATGTTCAGAAGGTGCTCTGACCATGCTATCTATCCATTTCTGTATAGATGCTCAAAATATTTCAGACATTTGGGTTAACAATGTCTATATTTTTATGATGAACTGTTTACACCAGCAAGGCAGGGAAGTTAAAAGGTTCTAAAAACCTAGAAAGCAGCCCCCATTTCAACCATGGCTCATGCTGTTTTCAACCAGAATTTATGCCTGGCTCCTTAAATCCGACCATAAATCTACTAACAAACCTAATCTTGATACATTAGAAATGTTTAAAGTTATATCAACAGCTGGTATACAAAGAGATGTCTCAAAGGGCTACAAGATCCTGATTTTGTTTTCAGCATCTAGTTTAGTCAAGAATGAACTTTTAATTCCTTTCTTGGAAGTGTTGAAAACAGTGTTGTTATGATAAATTAACTTTAAAGAGAGTCGATTAAAGACACTAAACAACACTTACTTTTAAATTTTTCCGGAACATGTTTCTGAGGCTTTGCCTCTATCATCAGCCGGCTCTCGACTGGTTCTCGTTGGTGTAGCTGACGATATTTTGTCACAGGTCTCCTCTGGTGGCGGTTCAAGGAACTTGCTGAACAAATCTTTCTGGGGGATGTTGAAATTGAATACTTTGTTCCTATTTTTTGAAATGAAGATTTGTTCCCATGTGGATAGTTCTTGTTTTCCTGATGTATGTTTTAGTAGTTTTGGTTCTGGATTTATGTTGTGGTTTTTTTTCCCAAAAATGTGTGGCAACTGCTGATTTTTCTAATTGTTTATATTTTATGTTTCTAAAGTGTTCCTTTGCTCTTGTTTCTAAATTTCTTTTTGTTTTTCCAATATAAATTTGACTACAGTCATTGCATTCAATTTGATATATACCAGATTTTTTATTAGATGGAATGGCATCTTTGATGTTTGAGCAAATTAGGTTTTTTAAGGAGAAATGGTTGACTGGTGCTAGTTGAATGTTTTGTTTTTTGAAGAATTTTTTGAATTTATCATAGGCCCATGGATGGTGAGTGAATTTTTTGTAAATCATATTAGTTTCTGTAGCTGAGAGGGTTGTGGTTTCCTTTAGTAGCTTCTTCTTTTTTGCTAAGTTCACTTTTTTGTCCACTAATAATTTGGGAAAGTTATTTTTTGTGCTATTTCAATTATTTTGTTGTATTCTGTTTTGTATTCTTCTGCTGTGAGAGGGATGTTTACCAGTCTGTGTGCTAAACTATTGAAGACTGCCTGTTTGTGGGATCTTGGGTTGTAGCCAATAGCTTTTATGTAGTTATCTGTCTGTGTTGGTTTTCTGTAAATGCCAAAGTTTAGTCTGTTTTTATTCCTCATTGTTTTTAGATCCAAAAATGGTAAATGCTCATCTTTTTCTATTTCCACAGTGAATTTGATGCTTTTTTCTTGGATATTTAAAAGTTTTAGTGCATCACTGATGTGTTTTTTTTTTTGTTTTTTTTTGGTACTATTGCAAAGATGTCATCTACATATCGTTGCCAGAGTTTGAACATCCAAGGGAACCCTTTGTTGATCCTTATTTCTAATGCACTCATGTACAGATCGGCCAGGAAGGGTGATAGGGGGTTGCCCATTGCTAACCCTGAAGTTTGGTGGCAACTTTATATAATTATTCACTTGGGTGTTTTAAACTGAGCCACACTAAACAGTGGAAGAAATAACGCTGTTACACGATTTGTGATTTTTTTTTGTGTGATTTGTTATATAGAAATGGTGTTGATGACTACTTGCATGTAGATTCTTTTATTTGTTATAGGTTACTCTGTAGCATCTAAATACCTTATGACAAAGATACTAGTACCTTATATAAAATTGATGAACTACTATAAAACAATATAATGTGTAACATCCAAGAAAGTGTACTGCGTTAACTTTGAAATTAATATAACCATGTGAAATAATTTTAATGCATTACATTACTTTTGTAACATTAATTTGTAAACAATTATGCAACTCAGAACAGTATTAAATTATGTAGTGCACAGTAATATGTCTGTGACCTAAAGCAGTGAATGGGTTTTCAGTTCATAATCGTTTAATTTCAAGGTATATTTTTTCTTCTTTCTCTTGAGAAAGTTGCTAAACTTAATATAATGCTTATCAGCTCTGGCTGTTGTTTTTGCAGTTCAAATGATGACGTCAAAACGTATCTGCATCTTGAACAGCCTATTTGAGTACATACAAATAATCTTTCTACTGAAGTGACCTTAGAATTTCATAGAGTACAGAGAAACAGATTGAAGTACATTGGCAAGAGCACTGGTATGAAAAGCCAAGGTGTTGAGTTCAAGACCCAAACTGAACGCAAATGCTTCAAATGTGATAAATCTATTCCCCAATGAGCTTGTAAACATACAAATATGGGAGCTGCAGTCTAGTTAATGAAATAAAAATTTTACTTTAAAAAATGTAATTATTAACACTAAAAGGACCACACCCGTCATTTTGGCGGATGCACTGTTTTAGCAGACTTATTTTTTTCTTATGTTTGTTTCTACTCTTCCCATATTCTATGACTTTAATAAACAATTATGAAAAACACGTCCACAAAGAATTAAGCATTTTGGATCTTTCTAAAAACTGCTACAAACCATTCATACTCAAAAAGGACCACCATCCGTCATTTGACAGGTACAGATCCCTTCGGATCTGTCCACATCTGTTGTTGTTTTCCTTCCTAATTGGTTTATTGCCCAAGTGGCACAATTTGTGCTACCACTTATGTATTTACAAGGTGTTGGAGCAAAAAACTTTCCGTTGAAGTTGTTTAGGTTGAATTCCTGGGGACCACCATTTTTCAGGAACACAATAAGCAGAAACAAATTCGCGAAAATTTGTGGTTTATGCGATTTGATGACAAGGACACAGAACTTACTCTGACCAAGATTCGAACTTGGAACTTCTTGAATGTGAGGCAGACACGCTACCATCTACAATACAGAGGTGGGCATTTTTGCTGAACTTGCAAACTCTGAACAAATATTTACTATTTAGTCTTAAGAATGTAAGAAATGCATTTGATATAGCATAACAGTTGTTAAGAATGAAAGTGAGGGTTGAGGAAAGCTTTTGTTTCCTGGAATCTGTTATAAACTGCAACCACGTGATACAAAGAAGTACAAAGAAAAGTTATTCCATTAAATGGATTTCATGTGTTTCCTGCTCCATCCTTACGCACTAAACCAATTGTATCAAAGTTGACTGTTCATACGGTGTTAAAAAACTTGCAACATGATCACTGCTTGTTTAACAGCTTACTCATATCTTGGGTGGAGTTGAGAGCAACTGAATATATGCAATTACATATACTGGTTTCTTTTACATTCTGCACAGTTTTTAAACAGCCATATCACTAATGGTAGTCATTAAATTGAACATGTTTCTGTAAACATGTTTCAGGTTGGATGAAAGTTAAGAGTTTTCTTCTTTTAGATGTGGAAGTTTTCTAAATAAACCCTTATATCAGACTTCTATTTCATTAATAATCTGATATGGTTCTGAAAACTTCCACCTAAAGAATCTGTTTTTCGAAGGCTAGTACTGCTTGAGAAATATTGGCAGCAATTTGTATGATTGCAGAAAGGACTTGTCAGTGGTGGTACTTAATGTATCTGTTTTTGTTTCAAATATTTGTTGGGCCTTTGTTAAGCAATCCACTGAAGACTTGCAGTTTGAGAGGACACACAGTATTGTAACGGGAGCATTGGAGCACCCTGTAACCAGCTGGGAACGGAATGCAGGGGGGAGGACCGCATTAGCCACACCTTCCCCTCGTTTGTCTTGTAGTATTTGACAGGCAGTGGTTGGGAGGAAAAACATCAGTGGGCGTCTGTTTCTGCCCACCTGGTTCCAGAAATTACGGAGTCTGGAACATTCTCCTGGTCACTAGAAACCGGCGATATTCCTATAAAGAGGGTTCCAGACAGACGGAGTGAGTTAGTCAGTCAGTTGTTGTGCTGTGTTGAGTTGGTCAATCAGTTGGTTAGTGAGTGTGAGCGAGAAGACAGTCGCAGTTCTTGGTGTAAGATTTAGTCAGTGACGTGCTAATGAACGAAAGGGTTGTGCAACGGAAGACTGTGCGTAACTGTGAATGTGTACCGGAGCTTACGTAACCGCGAGTACAGTGAAATTGTAACGGACGGACTGGTGAATTGTAACTGTGTGCAGCAAGTAATTTTATGTAATTGGCAAGTGTTAAACTGTAAGTCGGTGGAAATAAAGAACATTGTTGAGTGGTGTAATTGGACTTTTTATTCCACGAACCCACAAAGTCACACTGGCGTCAGAAGTGGGATATAACACAAAGTCACACTGGTGTCAGGAAGCGGGAAAACAACATCACCGAACATTACAACCATGGACGCGGCATTGGAAAAATTTTTGGAGAAGATGATGGAAATGAAGGCCGAAATAACAGAGAAGATGGAAGAAATAAAGAGCGAATTGACCACGGAAATGAGGGCAGCGAACGACAGTCTGGCCACGGAAATGAAGGTGGCGAACGAGGTCCTCGCCGCCAGGTTTGAGGAACGGTTGGCCGGTGTGAGGGATGACGTGACGGAGCTGGGCGAGCGGAAGGGTCAAGTAGACGACCGCCTTAATGATTTAGAGGAAAAGGCCGACAACATCGCAAAACCCCTCACCCGCCTGACGGAGGAAAACCGGCCTTATGTGTGGACGGAGGACGCCGAAGACGCTTTCCAGCACCCGAAGGGGACCCTGTGCAGTGCTTCAATTTTGGGTTTCCCACAACCGGGTGGCGCCTTCATTGTGGACACCGACGCCAGCGACCATTGCATTGGAGGTGTCCTATCGCAGATCCAGGACGGCCACGAGCGCACAAGAGTGGAAGAGGAGGAGCGTGCCGCAGCAGTCCGAGTAGTTGTGGCAGTGCCTGCTGAAGGCTGGGATAGCGCAGGCCTGAGGAGGGAGCAGCTGGCGGACGCAGACTTGGGGCCACTCTTGAGGGAAGTGGACGCAGGGACGAGACCGACCTGGGAGGACATCGCACCGAGGAGCGCCACCTACAAGTCGCACTGGGCCCAATGGGACTCGTTGAAGACCAGAGAGGGCGTGCTGTTCCGGGTATGGGAGTCACCCGATGGGAAGGCGCGGAGAGGACAGTTGGTACTTCCCCGGAGCAAGGTCCCGGAAATCTTGGAGGAAGTGCACGCCGGTACTTCAGGAGGACACCTGGGAGCGAACCGAATGATTCACAAACTACGGCAGCGCTACTTCTGGCTCAGACTCCGGGCAGATCCTGGTGGTACACCTGGACCGCCTCGCACGCTACGATGGGGCTGTTCGTGGGCGAACAGCTTTGAGGAGGGAGCAGTGTAACGGGAGCATTGGAGCACCCTGTAACCAGCTGGGAACGGAATGCAGGGGGGAGGACCGCATTAGCCACACCTTCCCCTCGTTTGTCTTGTAGTATTTGACAGGCAGTGGTTGGGAGGAAAAACATCAGTGGGCGTCTGTTTCTGCCCACCTGGTTCCAGAAATTACGGAGTCTGGAACATTCTCCTGGTCACTAGAAACCGGCGATATTCCTATAAAGAGGGTTCCAGACAGACGGAGTGAGTTAGTCAGTCAGTTGTTGTGCTGTGTTGAGTTGGTCAATCAGTTGGTTAGTGAGTGTGAGCGAGAAGACAGTCGCAGTTCTTGGTGTAAGATTTAGTCAGTGACGTGCTAATGAACGAAAGGGTTGTGCAACGGAAGACTGTGCGTAACTGTGAATGTGTACCGGAGCTTACGTAACCGCGAGTACAGTGAAATTGTAACGGACGGACTGGTGAATTGTAACTGTGTGCAGCAAGTAATTTTATGTAATTGGCAAGTGTTAAACTGTAAGTCGGTGGAAATAAAGAACATTGTTGAGTGGTGTAATTGGACTTTTTATTCCACGAACCCACAAAGTCACAGTATTTAGATCTGTCCTGGAGCTCTATGTTTCCATCACTTCTGTGATCTTCACATTCTATAACCCACTATGCTCCATATACTTCTTCCTCCTGGTAGAGGAATAATGAGGCAATATGAACAGAAGACAATGTCACTGTACTTATTGTATGCACGCTGTACATATACTGTACTGTAGTTCTTCTATTTAATAAAGAGATTTATTTTACTTTTGGGTTAAATTTCCTGCCATTAATTTACACTATGGTATTCTATTTCAAAGTTTTATTAAATGGTACTGGTAGAAGCTTTATTTGGGAGGGGGATCTTCTGATAAGATGAATTAGTCTTTTTCTGCTTTTTCTAAACTAGTAACATTTTCATGTATGTCCTAGTGTAGATGATAAATAAATACAAATTTTTCTTCGGGAGGAGGTGATATGCTCGCTTTTTCCTTTTTGAGTATACAGCGATGTTCATTAGTAGGTACCAGTTATATGTTACATCTCCAGTATAGTATTTATAAGTAGTAGAAGCTCAGACTTTTTCTTTTTCAAACACTGTCAATCTAAGAAAAGAAAAAAGTCAGAGTTTTAAATAATAATTAATTTACTGTAGTTAAAACTGAAATGCAAAATACTTTGAAACCAATTTAAAATGTATGGAATACTTAAAGTCTTTCAAAGCTTAAGCCATACTGAATTTTTCCTCTATGACTGCAGTCTAAACTTTTACTAACATTACATTTATAAAAAAACAATTTTTACCATATTAAAATCGTAAAAACTGTCTCTAAAGCTACATTTACCAAAGTATGCAAGAGGGAATGTTTTGTGATATTGTTTTCCTGACTATAATTTCCTGTACCCATCATTTTCTCTGTCATCATCTGTTACAGTGTTGAAGGACCATGTGACAGTATTCAGAATGTTGCAGTTGGGTGTTAGTGGTGGGCTTTGTAAAAACTTCTCCCTGGCATCAGACTATTGACTGCCTCACCCTCTGTGAGTGGCAGGGACTTCAGAACTTACAGACGTTATACGTCATCAGATGCATTTAGTCTGGAATCTTTACGGACCCACTTTCGCTTGTTACATCGCCCCACAGATTTGATTACCCTTCAAATTTCTCCTTCGTTCCTTCCTCCCAGAGTTATGTTCAAAACACAAAGGCCATTTATATATATATATTAGCCTTCATGCAGTGCTTGTCGCAGTTTCAGGATCACCTCCATTATATGTGCCTTTACCTTTACTTTCCCAATAATTTTCTGTCTTTTAACTTTTCTCAGTTCTGACTTTACCAGATTTTCTTTTGTTTCACTATGACCATAAAGTTTACCTTCAGAGTCAGTGTAGAGTGTCCATAGACCATTACATTTTTCACTTATATAATTTTTAAAGGTGTTTTTAGATTTGTAAGAATGTTTCTTCTTGCATTGTTCTGGCTGCTTGTCTTTTGGTGCACCACATTGCATGTGATTTCAAGGGATATATATTTTCCACTTTCAAGGCGTGTTGTTTAAGGCAAATGCATTTGCAGTCTTGCACTTAAAATATAAAAGATATTCATTATTTGCATTCCCTAATGTATTGAGCATTTGTCAACAAAATAGTATATAAAAGATGTGCAGTAGTACTCAATACACTTACCTAGTTCAACATATTTTGCATAAAATAATTAAAGTTATTAGAAAACCCAATGGAAATATAAAAGTAAAATCTGTAATCCTTCATCCTAGCATCTAGCTGCAGGATCTGTATTCCATATTTTGTATTTTCTTTCCATATTCTTAATAGCCTATACAGTATTTAGTACAGATTTAACTGCTAATAAAAAGAGCTTAAATAAAATAAAATAAAATAAAACACACTAATCACAAACCAAAGCTCTGTGACCTTCCTCAGTTTTTTCACAACGAAGCGATTAAAAAACCCAAACAAAAACGATTCTATGTAACATCACACTCATACTGACTCATAAATTGCTTTACACAACTGTTACAGGCAAATCAACACAACTTTAGTTGCAAAAATTACGATAGAACTTGCTCAGGGTGGATTGAAATAAGGGACATTGACCTTAGTAGTGATTGTAGTATAGAGTTGTAATCAAAACAACACAAGTCCACTTCTGGCTATAATCCTCAATACTTCAGGGGCTGCATTCCAAGATTCCACTGGATTAGTTTGTTTTAGCAAAATAAAAATGCACTGTTAAAACCAAGGAATGCTTAACACACTATTTCTTGTCAAATTTTAATAATTATATAACTTAGTCTTCTTAGTTTGCAAACTCAATTAACTTGAAATGTACAGCAGATATTTTATTTACAAATACAATAAAACCTCTCTAAAATGGAACAAGATTGTTTCAGCATTTATTTTCCATTTACACAGGTTTCCGTCTTACAGAGGGTTGTTTTTGAACACAAAGAAATTATGAAATAGTTTCACAGGTTTACAGTGAAGGAATAACTTACAATGAAGTGTAAATAATAATAGACCAATAAGCATTATGTACTATATTTTCAACTTACATTCAATAATTGTAGTTTATCGTTAGTTTCTCTGTCTGTTCTCAATTTTTCCTTTCCAATCTGCACCTGTCTGCTCATCAATAGCACTTGCTTCACCACACACAGCATTTAAATAAATTTTATGGCGATGTTTGAAACTCTCAAGCTCTGTTTGAAGCTCTGAAATTGTCTTCGCCTAATTTTCTTGCTGTCTCTAAAACTTGTGTTTGTAGCAGTGGTCAAGAAATAGGAGTTTCTTTAGTGCATGCACTAACAAACCACTTGAACACAGCACGATTTAGCTTGTCATACTCAGTAGATTTTGTGATGCATTTAACATACCCTGCTGTTCTCTTTAATCATTCGTCTTTGATTTTTTTTTTTTTCAAAATTTCATAAATGTGCATTTTCCCCAGTTTTAACTACACAGTTAATTCTTTAGCTGGACATTTGTTCTTTTTGTATTCTTCAATAACCTTAATTTTTTCCTCCAGTGATAATGTCTTATGTTTAGAACTCATTTTACAGAATTTGTGTACACGCAAACTATACTTTTAAAACTCAGCAAAGTTCACAGTTTTCTTCACTTGTAACAACAAAACTGAGAATGAAGACTCTGCCAAACAGTTGCATCCTTACCATGTGTATTGAAAGAGAGTTGAGAGAGCTAATGGTTTGTTTTCCTTTTACTTGAAGGATTGCAGTTTATGACTTTATGGTCCATGGAACTTCGGTGCAAACACAGTCACCCACAAAATTGTTGCACTTTTTAAAATATGTATGTTGTAACCCATTACACATAACCCGGTTAATCAGGTTATTTACACAAACAGTTCCCAAAAATATTTCTTTTACCGGCTTAGAGTATAATTTTACATGGGAAATAGCTCCGTTCTGAAATTTATTTTTCCCTTTTCCAGGTTTCTGGCATATAAGGGGTCCATTTTAGACAGGTTTCACTGTTCTTCAATTTTTTTTGAAAGTGATAAGGAGCCAAAGAGTGTTCTCAATGTATTCTCAATAACCTATGAAAGAGGAATAGCCAGAATGAATTTTTAGAAATTATTTCGTTATATTGTGAAAATCTGTGGGAGTTAAATGAAATGAGTCAAATAAAATCAGTTGTCAGTTTTATCCACTCTCATACTAGGCATTCAAATGAGCAATATCTGCAGAATGAAGCTTATTGCTATGTTAATTACACACAGTTTCAAAAACAATTCTGTTACATAATTTAGAAATTTTGTAATCTGATCAGGCACAGATTAGTAACATTCTAGTGCATGTATGCCTTGTAATACTATGATTGGATGCTAGAAGTAAAACTGTACAATTTACTTCACATTACTTTACAAAAGAATCACTTAATAAAAACTTATAAAATTAAATTTGTATGGTGGTAGTAAAAAAGGTAAAATAAAATATTAAATATATAATATTTAAAGAGGCCTTTATTTGCTACATTTTGCAATATTACAGTACAATATTCAGCCAACGAGCAAACATGGAAAACTACCTGAACAAAGATGAAAGAATGCAGAAGCAGATGAACAAAAAAACAGAAAGATCAATAATTGAACCACCAATAAGATTACCACCAGTATTCCAGCTCAGAGATTGTCCAAGGGGATTAAGGAGAGATTATATAGGAAGATGCAGGATGGTATTTTAGTGATATTTTGAGGTTAGAAGTGCTTTAGTCTGCATGCTGCAACAATAGTGCTTACTTTCAGAGCCTGGATTCTGATGATATTTCGTGTTTAACTGTTTCATCATAGCGACTGTGAGCAAGTATATAAATCTTTCATCTTGGGTCTCAGTTTATGAAAATGTATGTTTATTAGGTCATTTTATAGTTTAGCTTAACTTTTTTTGTCAGTTTAGTTTAATGTTTTGACATTTTCTTAACCTTTGCATTTGTGTTTTAATTTTCTAACCCTTTGCATCTTTATTTTGTTATTTTCTTGCATTCACAATGAGTATATGAAGACTTGTATATTATTGACATTTTATATACAGTGTGTAACATTCTTATTCGTACACTTCAGTTTTCTAAGAAAATATTTTATAATCTGTTAGAACACATAGTCAAGTTAATATTTTTCACATATATATGGAACAACATAACAAATGTTATATGATGGATAGAGTCAACATGAAAAATTCAATGCCATGGCCGGGATTTGAACCACGGATCTCCTGGTTTCCGTCCAGTCGCTCTTAACCTTTGAGCTACCATGGCCAACGTGCCTTCCTGACATTAAATTCTCCAGTTGACTCGTATATTTCCCTGGTAGACCACTACGGGCTCTCGCATCCGAGATACACCATTTGTGGCGACTTACTATTGTAAGTACTTAAGTCCCAGGCTTCATCATTTAACTCTTATTATTTTAGTTAATTGATGGAAATTAATCATTTCTCCACACTAGCCGTATATAGGCTAAGATATTTGATGGATAGAGTCAACATGAAAAATTCAATGCCATGGCCGGGATTTGAACCACGGATCTCCTGGTTTCCGTCCAGTCGCTCTTAACCTTTGAGCTACCATGGCCAACGTGCCTTCCTGACATTAAATTCTCCAGTTGACTCGTATATTTCCCTGGTAGACCACTACGGGCTCTCGCATCCGAGATACACCATTTGTGGCGACTTACTATTGTAAGTACTTAAGTCCCAGGCTTCATCATTTAACTCTTATTATTTTAGTTAATTGATGGAAATTAATCATTTCTCCACACTAGCCGTATATAGGCTAAGATATTTGATGGATAGAGTCAACATGAAAAATTCAATGCCATGGCCGGGATTTGAACCACGGATCTCCTGGTTTCCGTCCAGTCGCTCTTAACCTTTGAGCTACCATGGCCAACGTGCCTTCCTGACATTAAATTCTCCAGTTGACTCGTATATTTCCCTGGTAGACCACTACGGGCTCTCGCATCCGAGATACACCATTTGTGGCGACTTACTATTGTAAGTACTTAAGTCCCAGGCTTCATCATTTAACTCTTATTATTTTAGTTAATTGATGGAAATTAATCATTTCTCCACACTAGCCGTATATAGGCTAAGATATTTGATGGATAGAGTCAACATGAAAAATTCAATGCCATGGCCGGGATTTGAACCACGGATCTCCTGGTTTCCGTCCAGTCGCTCTTAACCTTTGAGCTACCATGGCCAACGTGCCTTCCTGACATTAAATTCTCCAGTTGACTCGTATATTTCCCTGGTAGACCACTACGGGCTCTCGCATCCGAGATACACCATTTGTGGCGACTTACTATTGTAAGTACTTAAGTCCCAGGCTTCATCATTTAACTCTTATTATTTTAGTTAATTGATGGAAATTAATCATTTCTCCACACTAGCCGTATATAGGCTAAGATATTTGATGGATAGAGTCAACATGAAAAATTCAATGCCATGGCCGGGATTTGAACCACGGATCTCCTGGTTTCCGTCCAGTCGCTCTTAACCTTTGAGCTACCATGGCCAACGTGCCTTCCTGACATTAAATTCTCCAGTTGACTCGTATATTTCCCTGGTAGACCACTACGGGCTCTCGCATCCGAGATACACCATTTGTGGCGACTTACTATTGTAAGTACTTAAGTCCCAGGCTTCATCATTTAACTCTTATTATTTTAGTTAATTGATGGAAATTAATCATTTCTCCACACTAGCCGTATATAGGCTAAGATATTTGATGGATAGAGTCAACATGAAAAATTCAATGCCATGGCCGGGATTTGAACCACGGATCTCCTGGTTTCCGTCCAGTCGCTCTTAACCTTTGAGCTACCATGGCCAACGTGCCTTCCTGACATTAAATTCTCCAGTTGACTCGTATATTTCCCTGGTAGACCACTACGGGCTCTCG
Organism: Mantis religiosa; assembly: GCA_030765055.1. Lineage (NCBI taxonomy): Eukaryota > Metazoa > Arthropoda > Insecta > Mantodea > Mantidae > Mantis > Mantis religiosa. Next base: position 1,132,558 of record JAUKNK010000065.1, on the reverse strand, counting down.
CATCCGAGATACACCATTTGTGGCGACTTACTATTGTAAGTACTTAAGTCCCAGGCTTCATCATTTAACTCTTATTATTTTAGTTAATTGATGGAAATTAATCATTTCTCCACACTAGCCGTATATAGGCTAAGATATTTGATGGATAGAGTCAACATGAAAAATTCAATGCCATGGCCGGGATTTGAACCACGGATCTCCTGGTTTCCGTCCAGTCGCTCTTAACCTTTGAGCTACCATGGCCAACGTGCCTTCCTGACATTAAATTCTCCAGTTGACTCGTATATTTCCCTGGTAGACCACTACGGGCTCTCGCATCCGAGATACACCATTTGTGGCGACTTACTATTGTAAGTACTTAAGTCCCAGGCTTCATCATTTAACTCTTATTATTTTAGTTAATTGATGGAAATTAATCATTTCTCCACACTAGCCGTATATAGGCTAAGATATTTGATGGATAGAGTCAACATGAAAAATTCAATGCCATGGCCGGGATTTGAACCACGGATCTCCTGGTTTCCGTCCAGTCGCTCTTAACCTTTGAGCTACCATGGCCAACGTGCCTTCCTGACATTAAATTCTCCAGTTGACTCGTATATTTCCCTGGTAGACCACTACGGGCTCTCGCATCCGAGATACACCATTTGTGGCGACTTACTATTGTAAGTACTTAAGTCCCAGGCTTCATCATTTAACTCTTATTATTTTAGTTAATTGATGGAAATTAATCATTTCTCCACACTAGCCGTATATAGGCTAAGATATTTGATGGATAGAGTCAACATGAAAAATTCAATGCCATGGCCGGGATTTGAACCACGGATCTCCTGGTTTCCGTCCAGTCGCTCTTAACCTTTGAGCTACCATGGCCAACGTGCCTTCCTGACATTAAATTCTCCAGTTGACTCGTATATTTCCCTGGTAGACCACTACGGGCTCTCGCATCCGAGATACACCATTTGTGGCGACTTACTATTGTAAGTACTTAAGTCCCAGGCTTCATCATTTAACTCTTATTATTTTAGTTAATTGATGGAAATTAATCATTTCTCCACACTAGCCGTATATAGGCTAAGATATTTGATGGATAGAGTCAACATGAAAAATTCAATGCCATGGCCGGGATTTGAACCACGGATCTCCTGGTTTCCGTCCAGTCGCTCTTAACCTTTGAGCTACCATGGCCAACGTGCCTTCCTGACATTAAATTCTCCAGTTGACTCGTATATTTCCCTGGTAGACCACTACGGGCTCTCGCATCCGAGATACACCATTTGTGGCGACTTACTATTGTAAGTACTTAAGTCCCAGGCTTCATCATTTAACTCTTATTATTTTAGTTAATTGATGGAAATTAATCATTTCTCCACACTAGCCGTATATAGGCTAAGATATTTGATGGATAGAGTCAACATGAAAAATTCAATGCCATGGCCGGGATTTGAACCACGGATCTCCTGGTTTCCGTCCAGTCGCTCTTAACCTTTGAGCTACCATGGCCAACGTGCCTTCCTGACATTAAATTCTCCAGTTGACTCGTATATTTCCCTGGTAGACCACTACGGGCTCTCGCATCCGAGATACACCATTTGTGGCGACTTACTATTGTAAGTACTTAAGTCCCAGGCTTCATCATTTAACTCTTATTATTTTAGTTAATTGATGGAAATTAATCATTTCTCCACACTAGCCGTATATAGGCTAAGATATTTGATGGATAGAGTCAACATGAAAAATTCAATGCCATGGCCGGGATTTGAACCACGGATCTCCTGGTTTCCGTCCAGTCGCTCTTAACCTTTGAGCTACCAACTGGAGAATTTAATGTCAGGAAGGCACGTTGGCCATGGTAGCTCAAAGGTTAAGAGCGACTGGACGGAAACCAGGAGATCCGTGGTTCAAATCCCGGCCATGGCATTGAATTTTTCATGTTGACTCTATCCATCAAATATCTTAGCCTATATACGGCTAGTGTGGAGAAATGATTAATTTCCATCAATTAACTAAAACAAATGTTATATTATAAATTAACTAAATATTAACATATGAAGCTACAAAATAAATTAAATGAAACTGTAAAAGAAACATGACCATTTTGAACAACATTTCAATTCATACATTCAAAATAATAATAGAATTAACATAGACACAGTAGATAATCTAATACTTCGTTGAGTACTCTTTGGCTTTAATAAATGTCTCACACCTTCTCTTCATAGAACTAACCAAGTTTCTGCATTTAGCTGGGCTGATTTTGTTGTTCAGTCTTGCTTTATGTTTACTGTCATTGTCCTGTTGAAATTTATAACCAGGTGCCATGCCCATTTTTTGGGCGCTCTGCTTTACGCTGTTCTTTAAAATATCAAAATACATATTATTAAATTTTAGATGAGTCGCATTTTTTAACACATCTGCTTCACTTTCGTACCTATTTTGAGGACATGTTTCGCAAATCTTCGCTTGCATCTACGGCTCTTGTGCGACACACAAGAACACAATATTACTTTGACCCCACAGAACAAATTTAGTGTACAACACCTTTTGAAATCACATAATACAAAGGAGATACCCACAGACAAAAAAATCAGGTGTGTACCGGATAAATTGCAAGGGCTGTGACAACTTTTACGTTGGAAAAACAAAAAGGAACTTGAACATTAGGCTTAAAGAGCATTTTAGTAACATTAGGAACAAAGAAATAGTTAAATCGGCAGTAGCGTACCATTTTTGGAAGGAGAATCATGATATAGAACAAGAAATTCACTTATTAAAAAGTGTCCAAGGTCCAGCTGCTTTAACCATGTGGGAAAAAATCTTTATAAAGAAACACGAATGAAAATTGTTTAATTTCAACACTACCTTTGAAGAAAGCCCAAATTTTAAGTTCATCAAGATACCAACAGAGACGCACCTATCACCTCCGAGGAGCTCACCAAACCGACGTCCATTAGTCGACAACAGCTGATGTTGTTAGGAAGATCCTAACGAAACACGTTCTAGGTAAATACTAGCAATAAGTGGAGCATTGAGTATTAGTTTGACTCAAAATTATATTGAACCAAAGATGTTTATCTTAGTCTAGCCCGACTATATCTCACTGCCCAAAAAGCTCTGAACCTTATGTATATGGTTCTTAGCAAATGCAACTCACTTTCTCCTGTTTGCTGCACTTACATATGGCTTCCTCCTTAGTGTTCAGCCATGATATCCATACTTCCATAAGACACGATGAACAGTTTGGGCAGACATCTTCTTTCCAGACACATTTTCAACTAATGGACATAACTGAGAAATGCTTAATTTTGGATTTTCTCGGATTCTGCTTACAATGAAACGTTTCTCTCTTACATTCATCTGCTTTCTTTATGTTTTCATGGTAAATTATTCGTAGAACCTCCTTAAATTTGTTGACAATGTACTGTATGGTAGACTGCAATTTATTTACTGTTTGGACTATTTTTCTAAGAGTATACCCTCTAAGTGCTAAGCTTATAATTACTTGCTTCAGATCAGAACTAAGCTCCTTCTTCTTTCCCATTTCAACTGCTACTGATAGAACATCTACAACTCTGATTGCAGCAGCCTAGGCAATGTTTGAAACACATGCATATTGAGCTGTTTACGATGCAGTGGTCATTCTTAACAACTGTATGAATAGAAAAATTGCATAAAATTGGGGACTACTTCTCTAATATTGCTGCTTCATACAGTAGCACTGGTTTTGAATTAAAATTTGTCATTGGGATATTTTGTTTTAAGTTTATCAAGCACATATAAATGATTCAAAGAAAAATGCATGTTTTTACGCAAGTAGAGAATGAGCTCTTATTAAACACCTGATGTGTATGAATAAGAATGCTATATACTGTATGAATAATTCTTCAGACATCAGAAATGTACTATTCAACTGAGAAATCAGAGTAACTATATATTCCTTCACTAGCATTCTTGGAAAGTAAATTCATTTGGAGATTATTAATGGCTGTTTGGAAGGAGTTGTTTGGGTAGAGGAGTGGCTATTGTTAGAAAAGCAGGCATCATCATAGTTAAGAATATATATACATTCTAAAAGTTTTCTTTTTGCATTAATGAGTATGTACAGTCAAGTTGATATTGCCCTAGTTCTTGTGTCATATCATAGACTTCATTCATTCACTTCTACATAGCAGAGCGTTCAGGCATATTAACTTTCATTGTCGAGTTATGCACTTGCTTTTTATTTTGTTTACTAGAAGAATGAAATATTAGTAACCTGGCATACAGTAAGTGATAAAATACAAATTGAGCACTTGGGAACTGTGTGTCTTACATGAAGGGTTAGCCAAGTAATTATGATATGTAAATGTTAATTACCGTTGCATCTACCCTTTTTATTGCTTGACAAAAAGGGATTTTGATAATAATAAATAATAATTTTTTATTCACCATAATAAATCTTGTACAAAGATATAGGCTTTGTCAACATTACACACTAGGTAACTCAGCATTACAAACTAGGTAACATCATATTAGAAATTACACAAATATTTATATCACAAACTGAGGTAAGTAATACTATAAAGGGCACTTATTGAATAGGTAATTACAAGCATCACCTCAGAAGTTACACAGGTATTTATTCACAACTATCGCTTTAGGAAGTATTGATATGTTGACCATGTTTTAAGTATTCTTCTACTGAATAATAGCAACCTTCTCTTAAAAATGCTTTTAGAGCCAGTTTATACCTTTTTTCCGATGTTATACTTTTGATATCCTCTTCTTCCTCCTTGTCATAATATTCAATCACGTTATATATGATTTCTCACACCTTCTGATGTATGACATGTTGCTGTGATTGTATGTGAACAGAGTGTACATACATTAACTTACCATGTATGTGCAATAGGCTTGCGTAAACAACTCCATTATCTTGCATATATTCCAATATGCTTCCACACTTTGCCATGTAGTACAAATGTTGTATAATCTGAGAATTCAAAAGAGCTAATGCTACAGCTTTGAAATGCTTGTTATAAAAACATTTATTTAAAATTTCCTTTTCAGATTCTTCAAACAAGAGCATGGGACAAATATATTTTAATGAATTTCTAAATGATTTCATGATTATCCTTATACCTAATTGTTCTGCTTATAAAACAGTTATACCACAATGTAAACTAATTTACATCTTTCTGTGTATTAAACTTAAGAAATTAAACATATCACAGTTTGGTCATATTTTTTTAAAATTATTATGCTATTTTTGGAATTTTAAAATCATTTTACAGGTAGATCACTTTTCAAACAATTTTTGTCAACAATAGGGACACTGCTTATTATGAATCGCGAAGCTGGTGAATGTAGAGTAATCTGAGGGTTTCCTTAAGTAATTTGCAAATGGCAACACGAGTATTTAAAAATGCAAATATTTAGAAGTTTTTAAGCTTATAAGGCTTTTCATTTTGAAACTTTCCAGTCTAATTAATACTTATTTCATGTCAATTTATAATGTCAATAATATCAATAATGTGTCAATTTATAATGCCAGTTAAAGGAAAGTCAACTTAAATATTGTGGGAGAAGTTTAAAAAATACCTAATTATGTTGCATCCCCTTAGCTCAGACATCCTCCCATAAATCTTCAGATGACATCCCTATGTCTTGGTTCCTACATTTTTCTGGTAAAGATTTTAATTCGGCAAAATATTGTGAAATTAATTTCATTACATATTTTCTTTGTTCTTTAAAACTTAAAAATTGACAGGAAATATTACTAAAATGTCATTTCCCTTTAGTTCTTTAAATGGCTTTAATCACAAATTTTACAGAAATTGCTGTGCTGATTCATACATTTAAGCTCAAATAAGGGAAGCACTTTCTTAAAAACATTTTGTTACTTTTTGATGCAAGTTTGTAGAAAGGCCAAAAGACTATTCTTTTATTGGTATGCTATTGGGACCATTTAAAAGGGCTTCAATTTCTTTATTGAAAACTCAACTGTAATGTTCCAACTACTATTAACTGTTGCATGATCATGTCATAAAATCATCTTTAACCCACTGGTATCTGAAATATATTCCTAGATTTCAGTGTTTAATTTCTAGATACTGACACCAGTTCATTATAGCTAATTTATTTACCCTCATGACAATATCTGTAAAGCTTTGCATAAGTCAAAACATTCTTAGGTGCAGTCTGGTGTGTTTTGAGTCCAAAAGTATGTAGATTGTACTGTACTACCTATCTTAGATCCAGCTCTTTGTTTTAAATAAAAGTTATTTTGTAGTCCCCTTCCACTTTCCATTCTCCACCTTCCAAAGGTTTACACCACATTTTGGCAGATATAAAAGGCTGCTTCATACCAGTAAGAGGCTCATGCACATTTTTCTTGCTGGGGCCAGATGTGAAGATGTAATTAAGGTAGAAGTGGAGTTATACCTTTTAAAATAGGTCACCTTTAATTGTACTGCCAAAAACACTGCAATTGCACAAATGTAGCAAAACATTATACATTTTTAAACATCAAGTAGGTAACTAATAATAAAAGATAAAATAGAACTGATCAAGTGGCAGTGTTTTTTTATTTTTTTTTTTTATTTATTGTTATCTGAAAAGGTTCCCAAGTTACAAGTGTTACTTGTAAAGAGCTGAGCATATCTATTCTTCTCGGCGGCAGACTTTTAAATTACTCTGTTTTTGAAGTTAGGGATTTCACCAACTTTCCTCTTTGTGAATAGAAAAAACAGCCAAGGAATTAAGCCTATCTTGGTCTACAACGTTCCTTAGGAAAGACTTAATTCTTTTCAATGTGCTGAAACCTCTCTCTGCCTTGGCTGTTAAAACTTGAGTTATTAGTACAATTTGCAGCATTTTGTGTACTTTATTTATTTTATTTATATCCTCCAATGTTAAGTCGTATTGGATGATGAATGAAATTGGGTGAAATGATGAAAAATGCGTCTGAGGTACATGGAGCTTAGAGTTACCCAACATTCATCTTTCAGCATAAGGGAAAACCCTGTAAAAAAACCTGATCCAGGTAATTCACCCTGTCCATGTTATTACATATTCTGTTTTAAATTCTTGGAGTGTTTTAAAATTGATGAAGTCCTATGCAGATACCCTCTCTTAATGTATCAATATCCAGTACAAGAGTTATACAAACTAGAGACTAAATGTTCCCAGATGAAGAACTCCTTTTTGACCAATTTATCATTCAGTAAATTATGCACTATCCACTAAATTGAGCTGGTGCACCATTTTGTAATAACCCATTTGCTGGATGATATCAGAGGAACATCATCAACTGAATGGTGGAACTCATTTCTGAGAAACTGGAGATATGTCTCTGCATTTAGGCACAGAGGAGAGATATAGGGATCAATAAGCTGGTCATGAATGATTCCATCCCAAACATTTAGGTGTAACCTTTCTTGGTATTTGTCCTATCATACTTCAAGAGGGTATTCATATGTCCAGTTATGAGTATTATGAAAACTGAATATACTGACACAAGTAATCCTAACCTACTCAATGAGTAAGCTGTATATTAAGAAATTGATGAACATAGCACACAATTCTGTAACATGTCACTGCAGGAAGTTTTTGTTGACTCAAAGTATGTAACATTTAATCTTTGTACTCGCTGAAGATGATATTGGCACAGAAATTTTTCTTGCCAAATTCTCAGATAGTAATGTGAATAATGCCTTCCCTTACTGCAGTGCATTTTCTGCTATCTGATGGTTTTGCATTGACACCACAAAAAAACCTGCTCTTTATGGTCAATGCTGCATACCTCTCTTGGTCTCCCAACATCCGTAACACTCTCTTCAAATGAGACAGTCTCTCAACCATTGCTGAATTTTTGAGAATATTTATAAACAAGGTAACTGCCTATCAGGGTACCTTTCTGCATAAGCACTTGCTTGTAATGCATTTCTATCACAAGACCTTAAATGTAGCACATATCAATTTGTTCGCTTTCTTCTGCCTTCTGTGCTCTACAACAAACAACCAAACAATCAGTAGAAAACGGTTCAATTTAATTAATTGTTACTAGTGTCAACAACGGGGCATATCTTTTAGTAACTCCCTAAAAAGTGCTTTTCAGACCCACGTTCATATGAAACCCCTTTACTGCTTTTATGTTGGGAAGGGAGGCAAAGCCATGGTTGAGTGGCCTCTCGCCTCTCATTAAGCTAGCCTAGGTTTGATCCCAGAGGGCCACATACAGGATTTTCGGTGGTAAAAGCTTATCTGCGCAAGTTTTCTTTGGTTTCTCTGGCTCTCTCCCTATTCATTCCGCCAACTGGTCCATGTTCACCTTTCCTTTAATCCATTACATCTTGGATCCAGAGTTCCTCTATTCCTTGACATATTTCTGACTCCAGGTACTCATTTACTCATTTGCAAGTCATGAGGGCTGTTGTAAGAGCTCCCCCCCCCCCCCCAATAAAAAAGCTTGGGCACACATGCAAATAAATTTAAAACTGTAATTTCTGGCTTCAGGTTAGCTCATTATATACATAAAAATACATTAGTATCAACTTTACATTGAGAATTTAAAATTACCAGTTTTATTATTTATGTGTATCTTTTTCAAAGAACATTTCTGATTTGCTATTGGTAAAGATTAACTAGTATTGTTTGTTTGATTTCAGGTGCACTGCTGTTTTGAAGTCTGAAGATAGAAGTTCTATGACATCAACCAAGAAATCTCTTCACAAATTAGATTAGTAATCTCATTTTTTAAAGCACAAGGCTTCCATTACATTTGCTTTTGTGAACTGTGTATCAAATAATAAATATAATTAAAATAAATATTTATAATAATATTAGCTAATTTTCTATGCTAAGAAGGAAATTCATTATGGTCTTACTAATCCATTTTAATCATATCCAACTATCCAATAGTTTCCTTTCTTAGAAAACTTATACCAAAGTGACCAATTGATTGCTTAGGGCCTTGTTTCCAAAACATTTTAATACAACTGAGCTTTCTATATAAACAAATAAATGTCTATGTTGCATTCCCCATAAATTTCAGCAGAGGTAATTTTGGGCAGGGGACAGGTCTATGGGGTAAGAGGTAACATAGACTTTTGTTTCATAAACCAGCGCTTTATAAATGCATTTGTTTTATAACTTGTGTACTTTGTGTGGTAACAAGAGCATCTGGTTACGTGACCACTTTGTTGATCTGTTTTTGTTTGTAATTCTTACGTACTGCAACGTTAAGTCATATCGGACGGTGAATGAGATGGGTGAAATGATGCTCAAATGTGTCCAGGGTCCATGGAGCCTAGAGCTACCTGACATTCGTCTTTAAGGATAAGGGAAAACCCCGAAAAAAAACCATATCCAGGTAGCTCACCCTGAACGAGATTCGAACTCAGGCCTCTTGTACGTGAGGCAGACACACTACGATCTACGCTACCGAGGTGAGCTACTTTGTTGATGAGAAGCTAAATAAGCTTAGTAATGTACAATTCAAACCATCATAATTATCATCTTCTTGCGTGACATAAGCGTGTATGCCACCTTTTTGCTGCAAGTTAGTTTTGGGGTATTAATGTAAGATAAGTAGCAAAATAACCAACTAGTTTAGATACTTGTTCTGTTGCATCTAAAAAGTTAAACACTTCTAAATGGTAGTTATGCGAGTAAACAGTCAGAAATTGTGACGTTGTTAACAGGGATAAAAGTGAAAACCTGAACATTGAACTTCCGTGTGAAAATACAGTGAACCAAGCAAATGAGCCTGTATATGATCTGTCAGATTACCTTCCAGATTGTTGGAATTTGGATAAAAAAAGTGCCTTTTGTAAGAGAAATGAGTGGTTAGCAGCTTCTTATAAAAAAATGGTTGCAAAATTTGCAAAGAAGTAGGAAATTTGGATGTAGAACGTAATAAACAAGACATGAACATTACACAACCTTGGGCTACAGTATCTGTGTCATCATCTGGCATTTCAAGAAAGGAACAGATTGTTTCTTCGCGGAAAAAAATGTTTAAACATAAGAAAGTTCCACTCAAGTTGGGGGTCGTGCTACTTTGTGCTAAAGAGAAAACTCTGGAAAAGGCTTGCACTAAGGCGTTTGAGAATGATCAGGAGGTGACAGAAAATATATTTTGCAGTGCTTATAAAGTCGCAAAAACAAAAAAAACAAAAAAAAGTGTTTTTGAGACCAAAGTTGAACTGCAAGAACTTAACGGCGTTCACTTGGGCCGCATTTTACATTCAGGAAATGCATGTGCTAACATTACGAGGGTGGTTTGAAAAGATTCCGACCTCAACATTAAGATGGCAACCACTCGTAAATAAAAGCTGGCAAATTTCATTGTTCATCTGTTGACAGTTACACACCAAAGTTTCAGCCATTTTGGACGCTCAGTTGTTATGTAACAGTCGTTTGTGTGAGTTGATGTGAGTGTTTTTGTGAAACTGGACAAAATCGAGTATCGAGTTGTCATTAAATATTTGTTTGTGAAAGGCAATACGCTTACGCAAATGAAAGATGAGAAGGATTTTGTGTATGGGGACTCTGCACCATCATTTACCACAGTGAAATTTTGGGCAGCTGAATTTGAACGTGGCCGTAAGAGCTTGGGAAACAATGAACGATCGGGACGTCCAAAACTGCAACTAACGATGAAAACATCGCCAAAGTTCACCAAATGGTGCTAGACGACCGCCGAAATAAAGTGAGAGAGATAGCAGAGGTTATGAACATGTCAAAAGAACGTGTTTCTCACATATTAAATCAACATTTAGACACGAGAAAGCTCTCCGCGCGTTGGTTGCCACGTTTGCTCACGTTAAACCAAAAACGTCTTCGAATGAACATTTCCAACGCTCTGTTGGCGCAGTTTAGGCGTAATAAATCCGAGTTTTGACACCGATTAATTAGTTTACATAAAACATGAATACACCGTTATATGCCCGAAACAAAAGTAAAGTTCAAATAATTGACTTCAAAGGGAGAACCGGCTCAAAAAAGGGCAAAAACCGTTTTTTGGGCTGGAGAAGTGATGGCGACTGTTTTTGGGATAGTCATGGAGTTGTTTTAATCAATTATCTTCAATTGTCATTACTTGACAAGTTGAAGGCAGAACTTGCGGAAAAACGGCCACATTTGCAGAAAAAGAAAATCCTGTTTCACCAAGACAACGCACCGTCTCACACCTCAGCGGTTGCAATGGCGAAACTCCACGCATTACGGTTTGATCTGCTTGACCATCTGCCTTACTCACCTGATCTAGCCCCAAGCGACATCTTTTTGTTCCCTCATTTGAGAATTGCGCTCGGAAGACAGAAATTTTCGTCAAATGAAGAAGCAGTCACCTTCGTGAACAATTATTTTGCAGATAAAAAACGCCGAGTACTATTTGGACGGGTTATAGAGATGGGAGCATCGCTGGTAGAAGTGTGTAGAGTTACAAGGAGACTATGTTGAAACATAAAAATGCTGAAAAAATGCCTTGTATCTATATTAGGTCGGAAACTTTTCAGATCACCCTCGTATTATTCACATTGCGCAAGAAATGAAAACTACAGTCTTTAAAACAATTATTGAAACGAGATAAAATGTCATTATCGATGAAAGCGCCGCGCCGTGGCTCAGTGGTTAGACCGCTTGGCTCTCACCAAGGCGGCCCGGGTTCGGACAACACGACGCTGGGGGGGGGGGGGGAGTTCTCCGGGACCTCCGGTTTCCCCCGCCATCTCATTCCACCGATGCACCATCTTCATCTCATGTATCATCAATGTCACCGCCTGCGGTGCCGTATGTAGTACAAGCTACACATTTTCATTTAGACGTTGGATATACTTATTGTCACTTTTATCTGACTATGCGCTGCACTATTTCGTCGTTGCCTAGTAATAACGCTATTTGGTGCTTATACTATTCCCTCTTTAGTCACTACTATCTAGTATATGCACTATTCACAATTTAGCCTTTACTACGCTATACGTACACTTTCTCCTATTTAGTCACTGCTATTATCTACACTATTCACTATTTGACCACACCTGTCTATATTTACACTATTCGCAATTAGTCCCTACACAGATGCATCTTCAGGGATATCCAGTCTCTTCTTTCTATTGCTACCGTTGACCACTGCTGACCTGCATGCTCCTTGAAGATATCTGCCCATCTGCGTCTCGGTCTTCCTTGTAGTCGCTTTCTTATTCGAGGACCCCACATGGTGGCCTTTGTACGTCCACCTGTTGTTTTGTAGTCTCGCCATGTGGCCTCCCCATTTCCATTTGAATCTTGTGGCTAATTGTGTCATGTCTTTGGGCTCTGATGCTGCTTCAACGCTGCATTTGAGATTCTGTCTTTCAGAGGTACCTCCAGGATTTCGAGGTGCATCTTTCGTTGACCTGTTTGAATTTTGTTCTTCTGCTTTGCTGTTAATTACCATGTCTGACATCCATACAGTAAAACAGGGTAGACACAGGTTTCTAACGCGTGGAATCTTATTCGTCTACTTAGGTTTCTCTCTAAAAGTAGAAAAGTAAGACCCAGAATGCCTTCCAGGCTAGATAGATTCTTCTTTGCATTTCCTTCTCCATTTTGCCCTGATAGGAGATTAGTTGCCCCAGGTATGTACACCTACTCGCTACGTATGTAAGGGGAATTTTGTCTATTAATATTGGTGTCGCTGGTCCGTTTGACAGTAACTTCGTTTTTTGCTTGTTTAGCGAGAGTATTGCAGTTTGGTTATGCTCGTATATGAACAAAGGAATAATATAAAATATCGGTGTAGTGGAATAGATGAAAGGTACTTAGGAATAGCTGGCGGGAGAAAGCGGAGAAAACCCGCCCAGATGCCGCCTCGTCCACCATAAATCCCACAAGCGGTCCCCTTAGTGAGAGGATTCCGATTCACTCGGCCACTGCGCCACCACTTTGTATTCCAAGACTTAAAAGATACCTAAGGGACATGATTTCAAAATGAACTTTGAACTTTTATGGTATAAATAATTATATTTATGTATATAATGAAGGTATCAAATCCATAAAAAAAAATGCTCTAAATGTTAAAATAGGACATTTTTAGAAACTTTGTCAGTACATGCAATTTTTTAAATATTTCACAAGATGCCGTTTTCATCCAAATCTTCTGAAATAAGTAAGGTAGATTCTAAAGCACAAGCAAATGCATTATTTGATTTTATCGTAGATATTTTTTGTCATTACTTTAAAAGCTATATACAGGGTTCATCATTTAAAACCTAACGGGCGCACGACAATCAGCCTGTGCGCGATTGAGTGTGGCACAGCCGGCTTTGCTCCTATATAAACTCAGAGCGTAAAGTATGTTATATGCTGGAAATGTCGTCCAGCCTCAGCTAAACAAGAGTTATTTCGGGAGAACACAATCTGTACCGAGTGTTGACACGACCACTGAGGTGGAACCACGCTTCATTGGAAAAGAACAGAAACTGCGGATCAATTAAACTATAATTCACTGATGAAAGAAACCATTCACAAAAATGCATTCGTGCTACTGGGTCACTTTTTACCCACTTGTACGCTTATACGGTTTTAGTTTTTTATAATTTAACTGCTCTATGTGCAGAAGACTCTCAGATTCCCACCTGTTGTGCTAATTTTGGGATAGATTTGCTTGGTGAACGTTCGAAACATGCGCCTATATCGTCTGACTTCTCCTCTGTTAACACTCAACGTTTTTTGTTTGCCACAGAACCAGTGGTTTCGAATTTCTTCACAATCTTGTGAATTGTAAATTGGAAGGAGGTATTTCACCAGGGAACGTTCAAATATACTCTGTGCAGGCACGGCTTGTTCATTCCTATTTATAACTTTGACACATGACGATACGTTGCGCTAGAGTCAACCACCTGTTCTGGTTGGTGCCTGGTACTATACTGCCGAGGGGAGTGCACACAGGTAGCCGATAGTAAAGGAATCCAGCAAGGTCGCGGGAGAGGCGAAACACATGTGCTCCGTTAGGTTTTAAATAAAGAATCCTGTATCAATTTCGAATAAAAGAATTTAAATATTATTCTATTTTAAGCTAAGGCTAGGAAAACTAAATTAGACGACAACTTTGTGTGATATAATCAGGTAAACACCATATAATTATCAAACTTTTTTTTTTTTTTTTTTTTTTTTTGGAATTACACATGTGGAATATTTCGCACAATACATTAAAATCCATCTAAAAAAATTATTACCTACAAAACTAAAAGAAATATGAAATGTGTATAGCAATATTATGAATAAATATCGTATAAATATATACAATATAAAAAGAATAATAAATGAAATATAATATTTTTGCTACAAAGTTTTATAACATCTTTAGATATTTAATGGTTATCTATTATTTAATTATAGTAGTGAGATACAAAATTGATCATATGTGAAAAAAATGCTAAAAATTTATGATAATCTACTTCAGGCGCTTTTATGTGTTAAATATAAATTCTTATTAATATATCTTGAATCTTAACTGGTAAACAAAAATATATCCCAAATTTTATGTTATGTATTTGAGGGCTCAACACTACAATTTAACATTTAAATGCCTAGAAATAACCAATCCGATTCTAATCTCTCCTAGAATTTTCCTTCAGAAGGAAACCGTAGAACCTGCGGTGGTTCTCTCAATAGACGCTGTTCATTAATATACATTTGACTTGAAAGGATCCCTCTTATTCGGTTACCTTCTCTTAAGCGTGTACTATGATTATTTCCAAATTTAGTTAATCGTCTATTTGGGACATTTTTGCCGAACTTTTTGGAGTACTTCTTTGAAGCCGAGCTGTTACTCGCTAATTTTCTCCTTTTTGTTGGCTGATTTTTATCTTGACTTTCAGAACAGCTTATTTTTCTTTTTCGAGAAGTCTTACTTAATATAATGTTGGAGAAGGCTTGAGCAGATGTTACCGGGTTTGATTTGCCAATTCTGTAGCGCCTTCCAAGAAACCTAAATAGGGCGCTACGTCCACCATGGTGGGTGTTTTGGTGGCCGGAAACACTGCTTCGGCTGGTTCTATTGCTGGCCCCTTTAATCTTACGATTTTTATCGTTCTTTAGTTGTCTAATTCCGGCAAATGAAGATCTTCGTCCAGACTTGCGTGTTGGGGCCATTTTTTTATGCCACATTTTAAGGGATTGCACTGAATAACCCAGCTTCTCATCAAGCTCCATTTGTTTCCACTTTTGGCCTGCTATTTGGGCGACAAACTTCATTTTCTCTCCTTTATATCGTTTCTGGAGGCGCAGGAAGAAGACCATAAAAGGTGGAAGAGGCCTCTTAACTGGTTTCCTAAAAAGTAAAAGCAAAATAACTTTTATGATATCGATTCTATGAGCATTTCTACCCTGTAACATATGGTGAAAATTGATAACAGGAGAAATCGGCACATGAAATAGCTCTTGCTGAGATAGAAAATGGCACCAATCACAGCCAATTAAATAATGGATTACACCCCGGTGCTCCCTAGATATGCAGAGGGTCTGCTCCTAAATAGTCTGCAAATCTTGTAAGAGTTCTCGCACACTTGCTCAAACTCAGCAGCAGGAATCCTTGTGTAATCTTGCAGTTATTATTAGGCTTATGTGGTAGACGAAGTTTCAGCAAGAGTTCCTGCTGCAAGACTTAGGAGAGTGAGTGAGAACATTTTTACGAGATATGCTGTCAGTTTGTCAGCAAAACATATTATTTCCAAATTGTACTAATAAGGTAAGAATTTTAGTGAACCTATGAGGGCACAACTTTAATGGCTTCTCTAGGTTTTCCCGCGCAATCTGGCAATGTGAAAGACACAAAATAATTCTCAATTTTCTCACATTCAATTAAAAGCATTGTTGTGTGTTAGCTCCTCTAAATTAACAAACAGTACCAGATAATACAGTCTTTATTTAGTAAGCATAGCAAAGTTTATTGAATAAAGTGATTAATAGCATGTGCAACCAAATACAGTATAATACTTTTTAGACGGTATTAAAATATTTCTGGTGTATGCACTCTCTTTTGTATAATCCATTATTAAATACGTTTATTCCTTTACGTACTGCATTTACTCGATATAAGCATTTGGAGAAATGGTTTTATTTTAAAATGTTCTTACTGTCACGAACCCGTTATCTACGATAGCGCGGCTTGTATACACAAAGAGCCGGCAAATAAAGATAGCGGAGATAAAAGACTTACCGACAGAGATAAGTCAGGTAAATGGAAATTTCTAGTGATTTCTTGATTGATAGAGATTATTCGGTGTCTGGTTTGTTTTAGAACAGTCTAGAAATTATCAATGCAGGTATATATGAGAAATTGTGACACGCCAGAGTAGTCGTGAACAGTAGTAAACACAGTCAGTCGTAAGCAGTAAACTGTCGCGAACAGATGTTATAACGAAAGCTGATGTTGTAAACAGGTGTACTCAGAACGCTGTTGTGGTCATCGACCTTGGTAGATTGTGTTGTGTATGTGACGTAATGTTCTTACGCGAGAATTGAACAGTGAATTTCTACGCAAATAAAGAACGATTTGAATTTCTGCAAATTAGCCCTCTAGTTCTACGAACCCACAAAGTCACATTATATATATTGGGAAAAGGGGAATACCTACAGAATGCTTAAACCAACAGCTGGTCGCTAAATGATGAAGTTTAATATTACATTATCTTTGCATGGCAAGGACATAAACACTCAGATATTTCCACAGAAAAATGATTTGAAAATTCAAACAAAGACAAGGAATTTAAAGGGAACTTTTACCGCTACAAATATTTTATTTAGCATAAAGTCCGCGCTTTATCGAGATCTACGTAATTTTCTGTAGTAAGACTATGTCTCTATATTACGGTTGATCAGTTATGCAAAAGTGAATGAAGAAGACTTTTGAGGGCATTTCTAGAAAACTCAAGGTATAGATTTCGTTGCATTAAAATATTTTAAACATATGCTATCTAATAAAAATTGTTGGGGGCAGAAAATCAAAACTTGCAAACAATGGTTGATGTGATTTGTAGTGTAGTCTGGTATGAGATTTCGTGCGCATCCTTTCAAGACGCTGAGCTCAAATGCCAAATTTCGCATATAACCGACTTACAGTTTTTGAGTTATACTGTTCATGGACACACAAATGCCAGCGGGGAAGCACCATGTTTGGAAAAAGAAAAAACACCTTTTTTTTATTCATGGACCACAAAGCATGCATTTACACTTAAATTTAGGTGCCATATATAAACTATATACAGAGAAAAATGGCTCCGGGGTAACGTGCGGGACTCACGTTCCGGAGGTCAGGGTTCGATTCTTGGTGGAATTTTCCTTGTCGGCAGCACATGTCGGAGTGAAGACTTATAGTACTAAGGCTCTCCTCTCTACCATTTCATCTCCCTGTTTCAGGTTATAGGAGATCTTCTGGAGTGTGTATCAGTCGATGGTGCCAAGGTCTGCAATTTCGAATATCTGGGCTCCCAAAGTACATAGCCCTTCGAGCTTCCACTGCTTTCCACTTTCTGCTCTGAGCCGTCCTCCGGTGTTTTGGGCGGGTCCACCCGGCCAGTAACTGTTAGGGAACTCAACGCTTCTCTGCCGCTTACATCGTCCCTTCCTGCAGTCCATACTTCTACGATTCCTTCAGCTCATCAATTCTTCCCGAGGGTGCTCGCACAAAGGATGCAATGGAGGGTCGAAGTGCTAGGTGTCCCCTGCCTTACTAAATCCACCTCTTCCTCTAATTAAGCACTAATATAAGTTAATTAGTGATCAATTTTGGATAGAAGTACACGATTGAATTAACCATGAACTCGCCAAGAAGTGTGGATTTACAGCTTCGGCTAAAGAGTAGAATGAATGCGTATTATTTCAGGTATATTAACATTGTTGGTCTTCAGCATTTACTCACTCAAGTTCAACTTGATTTGACACTCAAGCAGATAACACTACTCACTTTTTTATTTTTCTAAATTACTTGGCATGTCTCCCTAAAGAATTGGATTATATTAGAGAACAACTCTAAGGGAAAAGATCCCGAAGGGATAAAATCTGTCGGTTTTAGCAGCTATTCAGTTAGTTCCTTTCCTTCTACTCAATTTTTTGGAAATATATTCTTCAGCTTTATTACACAATTATTTGGTAAACAGAAGTCCCAATCTGGTTGAAGATATACATTATTGTGTTTCCAAGTATAATATTGAATGTATAATGGTTGCTTGGTATCTAATGTTCGACAGTTGGCATAATGTCAATCCCCATCTTGTACACGTATTTTGAAGAGAGCTTGGTAAGTTGATCGAATGCAGGGTAGTAAAGAAGGTGCCTTCTCTCCATAACTTCAAGTTCACAGAAACTTTATATAGAAGTTTCTATTATGTGAACCTTCTCTTTTAAAACGTAATACAGAATTAATTTTAAAAAGAGCACTTTTTGGAAAATCTGTGTGTATGTGTGAGAGAACTAAAAGTTCATTAAATTTCAAACCTGTTATTTAAGTTCAGCATCCTCCAAGCATGCAACATGAAGATTTTCAAAAGCAAGCCCCACAGCAAGCTAACATTTACACGGGATAAGTTTTAAAAACGGTGATTTTTATAACAATTGCCCTAATGATTTTGAATAAATTATCACGTAGGATATTTTTTGCACAAATAATACGTATACCCTGAAATTCCTGAAGGTGGTCTCTGACTCTTCATTCTATGACTTTTGCATAACCGAGAAAATAAATGCAAAACGAAACCACTTCAACAACAAACTTGATATTTAAGCTGAGTTCTTCGAAGGATGTGACACAAAATTAAAAACAAAGCAAAATATTCCTTCCCCTTTATATTTTCTAGAAATTGCCCTAATGGTTTGGATTAAATGTAGTGCGTTTAGGATTTTTTTCTATAAGAAATGAAATATACTTATATCTTGAATAATCTGTGAATGTCCTCATGACTCAGCTCTGCTATCCCATTCATATAAGAAACAAGGAAAATCTGTGAAATCAGCCTGCTGACCAAGTAACAGTCCAATAATCTTGAAATCTCCACAGACTGGCCATATATGGTTTTCGTAGTATAGTTTTTGTAACAAAAACTTAACATCTTCATGTTTCCTTTAAAACAAAAGAGTGCGCCACAGAAATGGAAGGATAAATGTTCTATTATGAAAAAAACTCCTTTAATACTTTTTTTTTGAGAGGAATCAATGTAAAACCTCAACTCTTTGGAGTTTTAGTTTAAGTTATTAAATGTTACGACTGTAGGGACGTCTTAGCAATATACCATATTCTCCCCTTCAGGTAAAAAAGGGTCAAATTCCTTTACTCAATGCCTGTACCATGAAAAATATGTAGCTACCCTCAGCCAATACTTTATTTTCTTGTAGCCTAGAGCCTAAAAGTTCTGTTGATTCTTTAAGCAAATTTAAATCCCTCACTAAATCATTAAGCTCACTTTGATTAAAACATCTATCATGATCAGAATTGTGTGGTTCATAACTATGATCCACTGGAGATAAAGTTTCAGTGCTACTTGATGCAGATGGAGTTGTGTCTGACTCGGGGTGTAAGAGAACATGAAGTACAGGCCCAACGGCAGAGGGAATGTTTGGATATACATCTTTCTTGTTTTAGCATATCATGTCATAATAACTGTACAAAAATAGTACCTGTCTTCCAAATCATAGGGATACCAAAGGGCAATGACTGCCTTTTCCCATGTTTGTAACTTCTCCCTCAACTCTACAATAGAAATACGACACACTTATGAGCGCGCCAGGATTTATCAAGGTCTCCTAACTTTACGCCAGAATATACAGAGTAAGTTCACTTCACAAAATCTCTGATATTCAGTTCGTTTTACTAGTGTACATGAACCACATATGACCTAATATAAAACAGATTTGACACGTTTCGACATCGAGCAGGACCTACTCTCACAGAAAAATGAGAATTCACACACTTCACTTTTACTCGACTTTATTGGACAACCAACAACACAAAACTGATCTCCCATTTTAAAACAAATTCCCTTTATTATCTGAGAAAGGAAATATTAAGCCCCATAATCTGAATTGCACTTCGATGTA